>CAIGRL010160531.1:0-18996 GCA_903798325.1 Fraxinus xanthoxyloides | reverse complement strand
TTTTCTTGCAATTGGAACAAATTCTAGGCCCAATAGTAAAAAAAAAGTCAAACGAATACTAAAATTTTAACATTTTTTGTGGAAAATTATACCAACCTTAAAGTTGAAGCTTTAAAAAAGTAGGAAATTACCAGGTCACATTACCGTGCAACCATTGGGATTTTCATCACTGAAGTAGCTGCTGTAAATGTTACCAGGAATAGGAGAATAAATACACCAAAATCTGCAACGAATCCGCAAACAAAATACCGTAACAAGATTGGAAGGCCTAAACGCGTGATCGCTATCTTCATACTAAATTTGTCCCATCTCCAGATTGATGAGATACTTAAGGGTTTCGGCAAATGGTTTATAGGAGTAATCAAGCATTGTTGCAGAATTATAATTAAGCGCAAATATAATTCTACCCAACAAGAGAATACAAAAGGTATTTATTGAATATGAAGAAGAATAAATTCAAAGGCTTTGAAATAATAGTGATCTTATATTTTTCATCTAAAACATTATCATTACTAATGAACAAGATCACATATATATAGGCTACCAACATTTATCACGAAATGGTGCCAAAACTTATGGAAGAGTTGCAAGATACCTTCCAAAAGTCGCCAAGTTTCAAACTGAAAAAACTGTCCAACGGCTATAAAATTGGCTTATGCGTACGTATAGCACAAACCGTGCGTACCCATAGTAGAGGCAATTTTGCCTCAGTTTTTCTCAACTCCAAGTTCGCGTACGCACAGGCCATTTGGCCTTGCGTACACATAGGCAAAACTTTCAACTCATTTTTGCATTCATTTTCTCAATTCATTCCACACACTTCCTTTTTGGTTTTGAACAACAAATTATCAACAGGAGCCATAGTGTGGCTGCGAATGATGATAAGGTGGTGGCCCATGGTGGTAATCTGGTGGAGGGAGACCAAGCCTTGGTGGCGGCCCTGGAAGACCATGATGGTAATCTGGTGGAGGGAGAGCAGGCCTAGGTGGCGGCCCAGGAAGAGCATGTTGGTGATCTTGTGGAGGGAGACCAAGCCTTGGTGGCGGCCCTGGAAGACCATGGTGGTTATCTGGTGGAGGAAGACCAGACCGTGGCGGTGGTGCTGGTAACATGTGGTCCTGTGAATGTGGCTGCGCCACCATATACCTGGACGGTTGATGGCTGGACTGACCATAATTATAATTATCATAGTAATAATCATCATGATATCCATCGAAGTTAACCCTCCAAGTCCTAGCATTTTTATATTCAATGCTTCTCAATCGGTGCATATGTGAGGCCCTTTCAAGTTCTTCCATGTATGGCCACATGCGTGGTGGTTCATATCCATGCGGATAAGCCATTGCTTGATGTGGTGGTGGTGGCGGCGGAGGCGGTTCTTCTCTTGCAGCTGGTGGAGATCTGAAGAAGGTGGCTTTTCCTTCAGCGGTGGCTCAGGCTTCATTGCGGGAGGCTTTGAACGAATCGTAGAGAAATCCATATTTTGAAAATCCCAATGCATATATAAAAGCTCGAATAAAACTTGGAAACAAAATCACTGCATGAGTTGTTAGAAAATTATTTTTGATTTCTACTAATTTATACAAGGAAAGAGTGATTAACCATTAATACATTCTTAGTTTTTACAGGTAAGATTACCTTCAAGAAAAATATTGTCCGGGTTTTACTTAATTGAGCATAGGCTCAATTCCTTTTCTTAATTGAGCAGTATAATTTTCATATGGCAAAGAGACGAACACTTTAGATTGGTTGGGTACGTAGATTGAGTGGAAACAAATGTGATTATTTATTGATATCTGGGGCTTGTTTGACACAAGTTTTTGCTTTTGCTTTTACTTTTACTTTTTGTAGTTATTCCAAAAGTACTTTTAGAGGAAGTCACAATAGACAAACTTTCTTTAAAAACTCTTCTAACTATCTAAACACTTTCATAAAATTAATGAAAAGGGTCCAAAAACAATTTTTGAATCTCAGAAACCCTTTTAACTTTTCGAAGTCTCGTCCAAATGGGCCCTTAGAGTCAGTTTGAAAAGCTTAAAATTGCTTTTGAGATTATAGTCCATATATTTTAGTTTGATACGTGACACATTTCATAAATCATTTTTCACATAATCAAATTGATTTTAGTCTTTATATTTTTCTTTTATACAAGTGTCCATTTGGTTAAAACTCGGTGACACTGTGATTGATGTGTTATTTCTGTAAGTTTATATTCATCACCATCCCCACTCACTGCACCAGCATTTCTGAAGATGAAAGAGTAACATTTTTTTCTCTTTTTAATTTAATTTTCACTTTTCCTTTCTTTTTCGACGTGTCATGAGAACTAAGTTCTTTTTAATGGGTTTTAAATGATTTAATGTGAATTCGTTTACTTATTCTAGAATTTTACTGAATAGTTTTTGCATTTTTACTTAATTTTTGCCTAGATTAAATTTTTAATGAATTAAAATATTTAGGGAAGATTGAGAAGACGTCCTTCCCCCATGGAGTATATATTTCTTAAATATTTTCATTTCATTTGATTATAAATTCTAAATCCATCTTTTAAGTATCATAAATCTATCGTCTGATAGTGACATGTCAGAGAACATTTTAAGAAAATACCAAGTCAATTATCTATTCAAGAGTTGAAGGGCACTCTACCAAGTATCAAGCTCTAATACACATTTCGAAAGTTCTGCTTGTACTTACTGCACTTCCCTGGCTATAGCACCATGTAATGTATGTTTTCATTTTGTGCTTATTTTGGGGTAATACCAAGTTGTTCTAAAGAGTCATTACCCTATACTCCACCTTTGTCATATATTCCATACGTTAGACGATTCACTTTCAAGATGCTTTGATGGTGAAATGGTAGACACGAGAAACTCAATATGTTACATGTCATGGGACGATTGTCTATTCAAGAGTTGAAGGAAACTTTACCAATTACAATCCCCGAGACATATTTCTAAAGTTCTGCTTGTATTTCTTGCACTTTGCAGGCTTGCAAATTGAATGTCTTTTTTCTTTACAAACATCAATGCAAGTATATAACTATAATGCATTACAAATTATATGTTATAAATGTTGCGCACGCCTGCACACGCGCATATATTATATTTTGATTGCAATTAACGGAAGGAGCTGATGATAGCACAACGGAAAAGAATTTAAACAACTATCAGTAGGGATTCAAAAATTGTACGAATACTGAGGATGCCAAGTAAAAAGAGAGAGAGGGAACAATTCTATTTTTATTTTAAACGAAAAATAATAGGACAATCATGTTTTAGGTAATGAGGTCATAGATGATAGATTCAAAATCTTGGACCAATTGAGTTTGTAAGTATGATTGGAAAAATGTAATCAGTAAATGCACTAATTACACTATGAATAATGTTGACAGATCATTTTTTGCACAAATATCATTTTTATCCATCTTCTCAACAAAAATGATATTTGTACAAAGGGGGTAACAAAATGGTTGACAAAATGCCGTCCCCACCTTTCTATCCATTTTCATCCAAATTCTCAATAAAAAAAATTGTGAAATGATGAATATACCCAACTATTTAAATAAAAAGAAAAATAAATAAAATTATTTTTTTCGATTTCTAATTTTTTTTAATGATTTATTTGGGACATGTATGTTCTTTTATTTTTTTTAATTTCTAATTTTTTCATAATTTATTTGAGATTCATTTGCACTTTTTTAAAAAAAAAAAAAAAACTATGGTTACAATTATTTCTTCATTTTTTATTTAAATAATAGTGTATATTCATCATTTCACAGCTTTTTATGTAGAAATTGGATGAAAATAGATATAAATGATTGTTTGCGCAATCGAATGTATAATGAAGTGTGAAAATG
Organism: Fraxinus xanthoxyloides; assembly: GCA_903798325.1. NCBI lineage: Eukaryota > Viridiplantae > Streptophyta > Magnoliopsida > Lamiales > Oleaceae > Fraxinus > Fraxinus xanthoxyloides. Next base: position 15,140 of record CAIGRL010160531.1, on the reverse strand, counting down.
TCAAAAAAACGAAATATATGAACGTTATTCACTATAATAGTGAAATGTATGGACATTATTTACACTTTTTAAAAATTTAGGGACTATGGTAGCAATTAGTTTTTTCTTTTTTTGTTTAAACAAAATGATATATTTATCATCTCACAGCTTTAAGTTGAGAAAATGGATAAAAATGACTTTTTGCTCGGTGAAAAGTGAAAATAATGGTGAAAATATATATAAAAAAAAAAGTAATGACGTTTTTTTCAATAATAATGAAAGGTAAGAATATTATATACTAATTACCATTTATTATATTACAACTTATAGATGTGTTTATCAATAGAAGATGTAATGAGATTTGATTATGCCAAAATATCATCGAACAATTTTTTTTATCGCATTCTTATTTTCAAATTAACATAAAGTATTCTTGATTACGATTTCTCCCCAAATTTTTCTTTAAAATAGGGTAAAAAGACTCATTTGCTCCTCGTATTTTTTTAAGTAAATAAAACTTAGAATTGATCGAATATAAGAGAATAATGTTATTCATGTTGTGACATTTTGAAATAACTGTCACATTCCATATAGACAGTTTGTAAGTGAAGCTTACAAATATCATTACTGAAGTGAAGTGATGAGACAGATAACTGGTTCTTAATTGGACTTGAGCACTGCACAGATGTACAAAATACATATGAATAAACATGAATAAGATCAAATGGTCTGAAATTCCATCTTAATTTCTCAGATAAAGACATTTTAAGTATATGAGTCGTGCAGTGAAAAATACAAGTTCGACTGTTAAAAGGAAAAAAGAAGAAGCTAAAACAATACCAATACAATATACTAGACAAAAAGAATTTCCCACTGTTTTCTCTTCGGTCAATTAAGTAACATTGGAAACTGAATGAGCAAACTGGAAATATAGTGGATAGCTCAAAAATGATGAAGATTTCGTACTATTGTCCCGAGACACACACTATTAGGTGGAATAAAAGCAGTATCTCTGCATCAGACGAACCTTCCGAGCTATTCACATTTTCATCATAGCTTGAAAGCTCCAAGAAAACCGGAAATCTTCTTGCTTTAACACCACGGGAAGCAGCAGCACTTCTGCATAAGAGGAGAGGCAAAGGATTTGGCTCCAATCAAAGAGCTATGAGAAATTATAAGATTCTTGAAAACGGGAAATGACCAACAAACCTTATTATTCTTGGACTGCTGATTTTGAGATGGATGCTTTGGAGTGCTCGACACATTTACAGCCCCGTTATTCCTTTCCTCTCGCACTTTGTTGAAAATATGAGTAAAATTTTCGGCAGATTGAGGATCATTCTCCCATTCTCCAAATACTGGAACAGCTGCACCTCTATCGGGCTGTCATTGGCAATGCATACGTTAAAAAGTGGCAATAAGTCAAGCTCAGTGATTATACTGAAGGAAAGGGCATTATATCCTTGAGTTTTGGTAATAAACAGGGACACGGGAGAGTGTGTACTAACTGAAATTTGTGGTATATATAATTAGACGATAACATGTTACACGTACACTTTCATCTCCTTGAGTTGGCTTTAATCGGGATCTTCCAGGGGTACCATGACTGCTGTCATGCGAGTTCTTTCCTTCCCAAGCGGGAGATCCACTACCTCTCCCTATTATCTTGGCCTGGTGATGTGGATGAAGTGGGGACCGCTCAATGCTGTGCTCCGAACCAGCACTTGGCCTTGCATGTTCAGCAGACCTACGGCCAACAAAATTTGATTCATTTGCTGTTCTCTGACCCGTATTTTCACTCCGGGCTGGAGAATTTCTTGGTTGCACCACTCTAGTTTGCGGTTTCAAGGGAGGAGCAGGGGCAGGGGCTGGGGCTGGGGCTGGAGCTGGAGGCAAAGAATCAGCATTCAAGAACATATCGGGATTCTCTGCAGGGTCATTTGGATTTATTATCTTCCCACCTCTATTTTTCCTTGCCTTATCGAAGTAGACTGTGTAGGGAACATTGTCTTCGCTTTCCCAGTTGCCAAATCTTGGTACACTTGGATTCTGCATCAATAATAAGAAGAAATACTGTTTCCATGAAAAGTCGACACAAATATTCTATTACTCATAAAAAAAAAATCTCGTCTTAAAAATGTGATTCCAATCTGACTGTCTCTGCTAAAGTTAGAGACGTGTATCAAGTGAATAATCTATCATTACTTTGGCCTTACCTCATCACCGAACTACTTCATCCAGCAAGAAAAACAAGACAACCGGTGACACTGATTGGACGCAAAACATTTTCTTACTAGGAATCTATAATTTGAAAAACCATAATCTGCACAAGTTCGTTCAAAATTGGGATATGAAATTGAGGCTATTAGGATGGAAGAGAAGCACTTCGACAACATTATACACCATCTAATTGTACTTAGCCAGAGATATCATGTCTTGTATTTCTTCAACATAGAACATTCTTTCTAAATAACAAATGATAGAAACCAAACCAATCAAAAGATGGGTTAATCCATTTGTACATAATGGATTACCCCCTCTCACATAATGCGTGGGGCCCGCGTGTATTTAAAATTTCGACAATGTGGTCCTCATCCCCATTGTGAGTAGTAGGTAAAAGATTTAGCAAAAAAATTCGGTACATGTAACATGATCCTCAAAAGATCATGAAAAATGAGGAAAATTTTATAAAAAGCAGACTATCTTAGTGAGATCTTCAACAAAAAACCAAAAAAGAAAAGCAAATGGAGCAATCATCCTCTTTCACCCACAAAAGACCAAACAAATCATGAATCATTAGACTAAACTTTGAGAAAAATAATCTTAAAGCAAAAAAAACTGAAGGGTGCTGCTTATGAATACAACCAACAGGAAAAAAAATTCACTGCCTGATACTACAAGAAAAAATTTCTAGCCAGTAATAGTTTATAGTCTCAATTATTTAATACATGTATCAGTTAAATAGTGGCAGAGAACAATGAATACAACGTAATCCAGGCTCCAGAATAGTAGAAATTCTTCCGATACTACATATCATTCTTTTTGTCAATCCCCCATACAAAACAAATAAACAGCAAAAATATAAAATAGCCAGAATTCTTAAAGAAAATTAATTTAAAAAATAAACAGTGAAGATAAACTAACACAGAGAGAGACATAAAACGAGCCTACACCAAGAATTCATTACGAAATACAGTAAAACAATCGCAGTATGTCACTTTCGAACATAACAACGTTAGAGCAGAAACCAAAACCAGATAGAATCATCTATATAGAAGTAAAGACAGCATTAGCCGGAAAGAAATATGGTAAACTTACAGCCATTTGTATGCACCAAAACTTTTGAGTCAAAACCCAAAAAACAGCAGAGATAATTCAATTTTCAAAGCTGTCCATTAAACAATTTCTTCAATAACTTCTCAGGATCTTAGAGAGAGGGAGAGGGAGAGGGAGAAAGAGAAAGAGGAGGAGTTGGTAAGAAGCAAGTGATTGTGGAGAGAAGAGGTTCAACAACCTTTGACCGGCACCACAGGTTATGCATCGACAGTCGACGCATTTGACTATTCTTATAATTTTTATTTTTTTTATTTTACTTATAAGAAAATAATTATTTAAAAAACATAATTTATATTCTTATTTATTATAATTTAACTATTAAGTGGATAACCGAATTCTTTGGGTTGTCTGTTGTCACCTCTTGTGGAAAGTTCTCCACTAAAAATTGATGGACTGAGTTAAAGAGATTTGATCGTTGAAAACTAGGAGAAGCTAAATGAGAATGTTGTTACAAGAACGAATTTTTTTTTTTTTTTGCTTTATATATAGAGACGGATGATGAATCTTTTACGAAAAATTTCAATATTCATGACTACAAAAACTAGTTTTTATTATGTGGTAGTAGCGTTGGACAAAATCATCGAACCAAATGGATCGAATTGAACCGAACCAAGCAATTCTTCTCAAATTAAATACCCAAACGCGTATATGAATCGGGAACCGTCGAGTTTAATTCGGTTCTCAATTCTAAATCAAAAATTAAAAAACCGAATAAGAATTGGATCTCTCTAATTTTTTATTTTTTTTATCTTAAATAAGTCAAATTATTTTATTTTTTAAAATAAATTTGTCAACTAATTAATTTAGTCCAAATCCAAAATATGATTTTACTATTTCTAATTTTCAGTCAACCCCAACTTAATCAAATTGACCTAAATTTTATCCAAATCTCTTATTTTATCACGTCGTTCCCGTCGTTCTATTATTGTGAAATCTCAATTTTCCTCTTCTTGTGATTTTAATAGTCAAGTCTATAAAGAAATCAACAAATAGAGGTGTGTAAAAGATGTCACAAGATTAAATTACGTTATTTTGTAAGATATAAGATTGAACATGTCATAATCGGATTAATGTAGCGTTGTTGTAGTATAAAAAAATTAATTATTTTACGAAACCCTATAACCGAATCGAATCGAATGGAACCTAAACCGAATGGTTTCATGATTAAATTTGGACCCAACGGTTCTATTTACTATATACCCAGAAATTCGAATTCGATTCTGTACCGGACCATGCCAACCCTATGTGGTGGTTGGTTTACGTAATATGATAGTATCCAACTTGTTCGTACATACGTATTTAAAATTTGGTGGCACTTTGTCCTAGCTTTGTGCCGCACGCCACCTTTCAAATTGATTAATTAAGTCTCTAAACGCAATTTGTTTACTTTTAGTAAGTATGAATCTCGTAACATAATGTACCGTCTTAATTACGTGGTCCTAATATTTCGAAAGGCGTAATATATCATAATAATTCAATGAGATTTGAACATCGACTTGAAAATGTCAAAAAAAATTCACACATACACACAAAAATTGACCAACGCGATTTGATTTTCATCGAAACAAACAATATTAATGAGGACGAAAATGTTGAAAAAGTGGTGTGTCAAAACTAAATTGCTCCTTAATTATTTATCCTCTAGTGAACATAGGGAAACGGGGAAATGTGATTAAAACGTGCTTCTCTTGTTTGATCAAGTTTAATTATGGTTTTAATGCAATGCAATAGTTTGACTAACTTTCTACTATTAATTTCTCTTGTAACTAGGTCAATTAAATAGTATTGTCATTTTTCTAAAGAAAATACATTAAAATTAAGTAATTGTTAGATGGAGTTTAACATTACACGTCAAACATCTGCCAAATGTATTCTCATTCGATATTTCTCTTAGATAATAAGCGAGGATTTGCAATCAACCACAGATTGACTAAACAAAGAAGAAAAATAAATTTCATTTATGTCCAATTTGGTAAGGTTTTATCAAAAACAAAAAAAAAAAAGGTAGTACAATGAAAATAATCCATCAAATAATTTTAAATAGTTCTCCAATTAATAAAATCCAAGAAGTAGAGTTGACATCATGATATAGAACACACGAGTAAATGTTTGAAGAAGAATTGAATTGAAAATGAAAAAAAAAGGGGCAATTGTCCAGGTGAGACAGTCGATCTTCGATTTGGGTTCATAATACCATTCTGGAAAGATAACGACGATACGACTAGAACACACAACATTGTGACTTACGATGATTTTTGGTCATCTGAGTTCGTTTAGAACTCGAAAACTGCATTTAAGATTTTAGTAATATTTTTGTTATTTAGCTCCCGTTTGATTTCCATAAAAAATTTCATTCTCATTCTTCTACTCATTTTCAACCACACATTCTTCAATAAAATAATATTTTACATCACATTCTCCATCAATTTACTATTCTAAAATTCATTCTTCCAAAATAATATTTATCAAACACACCTTTAGTTTATTTAGAATTATTTTCAATTTCAGTTTGTTTAAACTAGATTTTCATATAAACCTTTATAAATAAAGGGTTAATTCATCGTTTTTCATCAGCTTACATTAATAAAATTTCGTGAGTTTATTTCTTCATAATTAGGTGGATTCCAAAAGATGTGTTATTGAGATTTTTGTTTGAATTTCTTATTTCGTGATGTTTCACATTACTATCAGTGTGATACTAGTTTCTACTTTCTAAATATATTTTTTTTTTAAAAATAAAAAATTACTTACAGCAAGAGATTGATTCGTCGTTTCTTTAATTCATTTCATTCTCTTTTTCTCCTAATGATAACAGCAAAAGGTGCGACGATTATTTCATATCACCTTTGATGCTAAATCGGTATATGACAATAAGAGCGTATTTGATTAACTCTAATTTTTATGGAAAATATCATTTTTTTTCACCAAAATTTTTACTTTTGAAATATTTGATTGACAATTTTTTTCATAAAAAATATTTTCTTTGGGGAGAAATGGTTTTTATTTTCGAGGTAACTCGTTCTTTCTTTCTCTCACATCTATCATTTCTCTCTTATCTACCCACAAATAAAAAAAGAAACAAATATAATATTTTCAAGGTTGAAAACTAAATCAACTAGACATATCACATAAATAAGTTCAGACAATTAAATTGTGTAGAATTTATTTTCTTTCCATTGAACGAAGAAATTTGAAAGTTGGCAGAATGTCGTTTTCGCTTGGAATTTATATTTCAAATAGATTGACAAAGACTTGCTATTCAAGAGGAGAAAAAAAAATACTGATTTTAATAAATAATTGAAATAATGGTAGGCGATGCATAATACAGATAACTAAGCAATTAAAGCGTGGTTAGGTTTAAATAAAATATTTTTAAACAACAAAAATAACCACGCAACTTAAGAAAATAAAATTTTTAAAATTTTAAATTAATTAATTTTAAAAATTTTCAAATTTAATACAAATTTAAAACCTCAATGGCTTAATTTTACATGAATGTGGGGTTAAAATTGTCACCATAAAAGGGATTGATTTTCATTATCCGAAAACACAACTTGAAAGATGACTTTCTATACATTTCATAGTATTTTGACAATTCGATAAAGACTCAATTTTTGCCCATAAACGAAAAATCGATTGTGAGTTATATGAATTTTATCTTAGAGTCGTTTACTGTTGAAAGTACCCCGCAAGAAAGAAAGGCAACACGATTTTAAGAAACGCCCTTAATGTGACCCTCTAAGATTTGCTTTCCAACTCTCATATTTCTATTGTGTTAACTTGCTTCGTAACCAAGATAACCTATTACAAATTCTTCACTAACTAAAGTTAATATAAAGACGTGTATTACATACATTTTCTCAGGCTTGAAACAAATTTCTAAACAGTCGAGAATGAGAATCCTAATTCTATACTTGCACGACGATGTAAATACGCATCTATATGTGTTTGAAATGTTAAATATACTCGTCGATGTTGAAGAAGAAAATTATGTAATAAATTATTTTAATTCTCTTCTGTTTCATTGTACCAAATGCATCATTTTAATTTTAAATATATTTTTTTCTGCAGTAGACCATAAAAATGTTTAATTTTATTTTATTTAATTCGCATGTACTATGTGCATAATTAATTTCCTTAATATGGTTTTATTACTTATTTTGATATTTTATACTTCAAATACTTGTATCACGAAAAAATTGGAAATTGGGATGGGATGGGAGTCACGGGATGCTGAGCAACCGGATACTTGTGCTATCGGTTATAAGGCTACTGTTACGGCGGCTGTGCGATTGGTGAAGTCAATGCTTGAACAATGACTTGTATAAGAAATTAATTGAAAGGAAAATTCTTCCCTTTTTATAAGTGAATTTGCAAAAATAAAAAATAAAAAAATGTCGATTTCATCTTCAAGTCATGCTCAAGAAACTCGATTGCAATAAAGAATGTATTAATCTATTTGTACACGAGGGTCTACACTCCTTTCACACGAGGGGAGGGTCCACGATTAATAAAATATTTGTGGCCCCCTACTGTGAGGGGGGCTGGTGGGGCCGACTGCACGGGGGTGTAAACCCATCTGTACGAATAGCAAGGTTCAGAAAGAATATAGAATGAGATTTATTTATCCAAACTATTTACTCAAAATTGCTTACTCTAATTTTACACGATCGAATTCATCTCTAATTTATTACAATCAATTCACATTTAACTTTAATCACTTTGTTATCTTCCCTTAATAAAATTAACAGCTAGTTCTGATGTAACGTTAAATCACAATCGACGAGTACATGACAATTAATTTCAATTTTGATTGCTGAACTTTCATGAAAATCTCAATGAACCACTTATATATTAATTTGTCGCGATCAAATAATTGAACTCATTATCCACTTGATTTTAGTGTTATACTTGTGAACTTTTCGATACCTAGGCTTTAAGTGCAAATTAAATACATCGTTGTTATTTAATTAGGGTCAGTTTGTCTCCCATTTTGGGAGAAGAAATAGAGTTTTGAATAGTATTTTTTGGAAAATGCGTGGTTGAAAAGTAAAGTAATTTTATTGATTTGTGTATTGAGAGTCCGTTTGAGTCACATTATAATGAGAATGAGAATGAAAAATATAGCCGTTATGGGCCCCACACAAGAAATAGAAATTTTGAATTTTAATGTTGATGTGATGGATAACGGTCATATTTTTCATTTTAATGAAGAAAAATCCACATTATAATGAGAATGAGAATGAAAAATATAGCCGTTATGGGCCCCACACAAGAGATAGAAAGTTTGAATTTTAATGTTGATGTGATGGATAACGGTCATATTTTTCATTTTAATGAAGAAAAAATGTGGCTCAAACAGGGCCTGAATATTTTATCGAGTGAATATGTGATTGAAATTATTTACTGTAACAAATAATATTTAAAAAATGGATGACAAACATGGGCTTATATGAGTGGACAAATTTATCTGAAAATCGATGGATAAATTTCAAATGAAACGAATCAATTGATTTGGTCGAGCTCTAACATTGATATGTTTAAACCCACCTAGTATACTTTTGTGCATTTAAATCTATAGTATCTCAGCCTTCACATAAGATTTATATTAAAATTCAATGTTTTTGTTTGTCATATAATTTTCAAATGTCACAACTCACGACTACGTCGCATGGATTATGTTTTCAATATTATATCACAAAATTCTTGGAATTTACATTGCCAAACAAGTTTAGAATTTTATTTCTTATTTGCTACACGTCACCTCGATAGGGAAAGAATTCCATTCAAGTGGGCCCGGTGGGTGGGTCGAGGTGACTATCGCGCTTGATAAAAACATTTGCGTCCAATCTACAAAAGAACGTTCATATTAGTCCCTATTTTTTATAACTCATTTTTTTTAAAAAAATTATTTTTTAATCACAATACTATGAGATCAACAATTTTTATCAACTTTTCATTCATGTATTTTATCGACTTTTATTAAAATCTGCTAAAAATTTATGTTAACCATTCCAAACAAGGGCTATACAATTTATCCAAGAGGGGTATTTTTATTTCATAAAAAAGGCGATAAGATAATAAGTAATAAAAATGAAAAAAAAATTATATTATCCCATGTTTGAGTCTCATTCTTTTAGAATGAATTTTGAAAAGTGTATTAATTTTTAAAAAAGAGCGTGACTAAAAAGTATTAAAAAAAAAAAAAGGTTGAATTTATGTGCATAATTATATAATTGAAAGAATATATAGTCAAAAATGAACTTCGAAAAATTAATTTTCTAGAATGAAGTTAAAAGCTTTTAGGTTATTGTCTAATTTTCCGTTTACATAGGATATGGGTTAGTTTGCGGAGGATGGTGCTACACGTACATGACTACATGGTACGTGTAGGATTTTTCTAGTTTGTAGTGGGGTTTAGACTATCGAGAAAGGATTATTCCAAATGTACTAAAGAGTTTTTCGCATAAATTTTACACCCCCTCACATGTGGGGTTGTGAAGCAATGTACCCCTTTCTTTCAGTAAGTGTAGCAAAGTTCAAAAAGAAATTCTCACATGACTCTCGAGATAATTACTTTTCAGGATTCAGAACCAACTTGGAGCCCTGTTTTGGAAAATACCGCTGGGGACCCAATTCTTTCTTTTTATCTTTTTGAAATGACTTTGTTAGCAGGGAGATTGAAATAATGAATCTTAACATTATCTCAAGTTCATGTTCAAGTAGGGGCAAAGCAATTCTTAACTATTGGTATTAAAATAAAAACAAATGAATAGAGGTGCGATGTTATTTTGTGAATAAAAATGGCTGATGAATTGGCCAACTATAGAACCGAGACTTCGTTAGTTTAAGGACTTTAGACCACCACTCATCTTCATCCTCATCCCGAACTCTAACTGTGACTTCTCTTGGTCCTTGTACACTAGTAAACTTATAATCAAAAAGTAAAATATCCAAGCCCCAATCATCCGATTTTGCTAGTGTAAACATGATGATGTACTCCATGTCGTATCAGGCTTGGAGTGAGTTCACACTTATCGCTTCCTACATTTGATCTGCTTTTTCATCCCTTCAAAATTCACACCATTCACTTAGTACCTAGTGCTATTCTCTTACCTTTTGACTATGAAAAACTCTCAATTTGCTTTTTCATGCGTCCTTTATTGTTCTGTAAAGCATAACCAGCCCACTAATCCCCAAAGAGCAGCACCATTAATTTAGATAAACCGTAAACGCCAAGAGAAAATAACTCAAAAGTTACCTTAGCAGATCTGCGGCCTTAACCTCGCATATTCTGCTACAATGCTAGGCCTTAAGAAGTAGGGTTTTACTTTTTTGCCGAAATCAATATTATAAGTAGAAAGTGTTAAAAGGATTCTTTTTTTATTTTTTCTGCAGTTTGGTTTTTCAAGATTTAATTTTTACCCCGAGATTTTAGTATATTTGATTCTTGGATAATAACTTCAAGAAACGGGTTTCTTTTGGAAGTGGATAAATCTTGGGTACTTTTGCTTTTATGTTTATTTATTGAAGAATAATTTGAATTTATGAAGTGGGCTTTAGTTTTTTCTCCAAGAAAATAAATTCCCATTCAAGAAAAACTAAGAAAATAGTTCAATCTTGAACGGAGGCGGATTTTGTTGTGGCAAATATGATTCCCCTGTTCTTTTTGGTTGTCTGTGCTGAGGGTTTAGTGGCATTCCTTTTAGTGGTGAAGATTGGACCCCTGAGAGAACTGGTAATGAAGGGTTTAGAGCAAGTGAAAATGAGAAGGGGTACAGTTTTAACAATTGCTGGTACTATTTTTGTCATCCTCTTTTCAAACCTTGTTAGCATACTCAAGATTCAGAATAAGGGTTCTAAGCTTGGTACGATGACACCAATGGATCAAGTACTTTGGAGGACCAATTTGCTAGAGGCTACTCTCATGGGTATGAATATGATCCTTATCAGTTTTGGTTCAAATTTTTATATATGTTTCTTAATTTTTATTGTTGATTTTGGAATATGAAATGTGCTACTCAAATCGTTGCTTCTATAGTTGTTTCTTGGTACATTATGTTGGTACATTATGATTTGAACTGTGAAAAAATTGTGTTTCGATTCCATGTGTTTGATTTGAAGATTTTTGATTTGTGAATGTAAAATATGCTACTGAGTTGGTGGCTTATATGTGATGGATTTGATATGTATTACTCGCTTGATACATTATCTAATTACAGTGAAAAGATTGTCTAGAGTTATCTACGTCTACAATTTTGGTTTTAGAGGAAGTATTACTTTTACACACTCAGTGACTTTACCTCCAGGTATCAGGTTGACTATGATGGAAATAATTTATTCACGGTCATTTAGATTTGGTTACTCATTAACATCCATTTGTCTATGTTACGTGGATGAGCGTCTGAGACAACAATGCTAAATTTGTGTTTGAATTGAAGCGATCATGAGAAAGGGGGTGGAGTATAATTATAGAGAGAGTGAGATGAAGGTGTGGTGGGGGATCAAGGTCACAAAATGAAAATAGCGTTAACAAATAGTTATGAGTCATCCTTTAACTGAACGTTTCTAATAAGAAACGAACAAGATGAGCAGGGGCATAACCACCTGAGGCTGCCCTCACTGGGTTTTGGAAAAGAAATAATTGATATAGAAATTTGTTGGTTTGTGCAATACACCAGCAGAAAAAGGAAGCATGAAAAAGAAACGAGGAAGAAGGTGCAGGAGGCATGAAGCCCTTTTAATTAGAAGATTGCAGTTGGGTTCTAATTCTGTGGTTATTGAAGACAAATTGAGGTGGGTTTGGCTGACGAAATAGGGGTGGGCTCTAATTTTTGATTCAGCCATGTTTATTGCTTAGATGAGCGATGCGAAGAGAGAAGATAGATATTCAGGTCGTTGAAAGAAATCTTCATCCCCACATAATTTGCGGTCAGCCAAATCCTTTGTAAAATATGTGCTGTAAGTTCTAAGGAAAGTCTGATTGTGCATTGATTGAGAATAAAGAGAGAGAATTTTATACTCAGAAGTAAACTACTGAATGATCTGAAGGTTCAATTAGATATTTTTACATAAAAGGGACTGTTTGGCTAGCACAAAAACTAACGATCTTTTATTTCACGTCTCTATTTCTTAATCTCATGTTGTATAATGTATCAAATATGCAAAGTATAAAAAGAACGATTTATATAAAAAAAAAGTAAAAAATTGTAAGATATTCTCAATTCTTGTGTTAAAACTTTGTTTTTCAAAAATTTAATTTTCTTGAAGTTATGCCCCCACAGGATCGTAGTCATAGATCCGCCACTGAAGATGAAGTCTAGAGTCCAGTCAGAAAGGGAGAATGAGGACACGAAATTGACCAATTATGAGTTAATTTCTTATATACTGTCTTAAGTGCTTCTGGGTGCTAATAGATGAAGATGTATGCTGATTTAAGTACCTGCAATCTCCTCTTTAACAATTTCAATTATAAAGCGTGTTATCTATCCCCCTGAGAGCCGTGTTCTCCAAACTCACTTGCCTTGAGTGTAGTGCATAACATTACCTGTTCTGCATACTTCCTAAAGGTCTTGTTGTGCTGGTGTTTGGGAATCAACCACTGTATGGGTTTATCTTATTCCGATGTTCCCCATGCTTTTAGTTTAGTACCTGTCGAACTTCAAATTACATAAAAACTAGTTGCTGCTGTTGCTAATTTGTTGTGCATGTTTAAATTAGTTGAACATTGATGTTTCTTTCTGGATGCAGCCTTTCTCTTTGTTTCTTGACTCGCCTGAGGCCCGAAATTTGTTATTGCAATAGAAGTAGACCAGGTTTCTCTGTACTTTTTTTTTTTATATACCCAGTCTCGTTCTCAGTAAAATTGTGGTCAGCCCCATCAAATCCATTTTCGCCACTCCTTTAGCTTAATTTTTAGATCTATTAGTCAATGTTGAACGCGCATTACTTGTTATTATAAAATGTTTTATAAGTACTGTAAAAGTAATATTTGAATATGCTGAATGTTAATTAATTTATTATTAATACCAGGGAATATATATGTGACAATGAATGTTAAAATCATTTATTTAATTTGCAATTAAGTAAAATTGAATGTTAATTAGCATACATGGACATGATTAATGAAATTCACTCTTGAACGCGAAATTCTAATTAACTTATAATTAGAATTAATAAAGCATAAATGAAGATAAATATTAATTAAATAAATGCGAATCTTAATTAATTGAGAAATAATACATTTATTTCATATTCTTCAAAATGTCTATAGTTCTGCTTCTGCTGTCTAGTCTTTAACTGTCTGAACTTGATCTTGTAGGGTTCTCTCTCTTCCTTGCGTTCTTAATTGATAGAATGCACCATTATATGCAGAAATTGATTAAACTTAGGAGTAGTTCTGGAGACTCGAAACAAGAAGTCGAGAGGCTTGAGAAAGAAAAGTTGCAACTGAAGGAAAAGGAAGAGAAAGCTGCTGAAGAAGTAAAAAGATTACAGAAAGAAATCTCTAGTTTGACAGACAATTTGAATAAGCTTAAGTCGGAGTCTGTTGAAAAAGACAAGAAGGTCGAAACAGCTGAAGCTCATGTTGTTGCTCTACAGAAACAAGCTGCAGATCTGCTTCTAGAATATGATCGTTTATTAGAAGATAACCAGAATCTTCAGAACCAAGCTCATGGTTTCCGCAGTTGAGAAACTTGATGGAATCGAACTGTAAGAAATTTAGAAATTTGTTTTGGTAACGGATGATAACAATGATCACGACCAGCCAGCTCTTGATGTTTCCAGTGTTCACGTAGAAGGGATTTTTTAACAGCAGGGTTTAGCCGGTTCATCCAGTATTGCTATAGTTTTTGCAAACTTTGTCATCCTGATTTTGGTTTCTCCGATCCAAGTTTAGGATATCTGTTTCAGTTTTTCCCGACCGAGGAGGTGACTTGATTATGTGGATGAGAAGTTCACTAGTAAGTTGTAATGTTCTTTTATTTCACAGAATGGATAGATTTTGTTGGAAGAACCTTTGGCTTTTGTTGGATGGGCATTTGATATCCCTTTCTCATTAATTTGTCATATTGGCTAGCTTCATAGTTTCGCTTGTAGAGATAGCAATCGGGCGGGTTCGGAGCGGGGTACCCCAGCCCCGCCACTCTCCCATCCCGCCCCGCGACAGGGCGGGATGGGTTCGGGGTGCGGGCTTGCCCCATTTATTATTTAAAAAAAAAAAAAATTTCTAGTTAACTATTTTTCTTTTAATTTTTAATTAATTATTTTCTTTTTATTCTTCACGGGGCGAGTTCGGGGCACTTCGGGGCGGGACGGGACGGATTTTTTTCCCATCACTATTCGCTTGTGACATTTATAGAATCTTCTTTGGCCTTCGTTGAACCAAAAATTAAAAGAGTTAATTTCACAAACAGTCACTGAAGTTACGTTAAAATCATAAACGGTCACTGAAATTTAAAACTTGCTCTAATGGACACTAAAGTATCATCCGATTTCAATAATGGTCGCTGAAGGGCCTTTTTCATTTTAATTGGAACTTAATGGACCAAAATAGTTGAAACTTGAACCTTGAGAACCTAAATCGCAAAATACTCGTAATCAACAAGCACCAAAGCCTAAATTTCTTGAAAATCATTCTTGACAGACCAACATTCCCAGTCAATTCTGTGTAGGGGTGTAAGTGGTTCGATTTTACCGGTTTTTAAAATTTTTTCAAACCAAACCATTTAAACCGGTTTGAGAAAAACTTAAACTTAAACCAAACCATTTTGAACGGTTTGAAAAACACTCAAACCTAAACCTAACAATTTGGTTAGGTTTTA
>CAIGRL010160527.1:0-10725 GCA_903798325.1 Fraxinus xanthoxyloides | reverse complement strand
TCTCCTAATTATTGGGCTTGTGTCTTTTGTGGCCCTTGGACTAAACCAATGGTTGAAATCTAATTTTGTGAGATATTTTCTTTGGCCATGACTTTTTTGAAAGAAAATGGGTGACTTCTTTAACACGCCTAAGACTCTCTTTATTATTGGACGGTACCTTTTTTTTCAACTTGGACAAGACTTTGCTTTCTCTCTCTCTTGGATAGTTTTGTTGCTTTTTTTTCTCTGTTGAGCCCATGTTCTTCTTCATCCGGTGAAGCTGTTGCTGAGAAATCATTGTGTAGTACTCAAGCTTGAAATAGTAGTTGAGGAGGCTGATTTCTCGCAAGGTTTAGGTTCCATTCTTGTAGCTCGAACTTGGCTATTTATGGTAGATCCTTTGGATTGATGACCCTAGTCAAGTGTTGAGTGTTCTTGGTCGGTTCTTATCTCTCTCTAGAAGGCGATTTGCAAGGCATTGGAAGGGCTGTTCCTGAACTTATTTTTCAGCCGTGAACGGGAAGCAGAACTGGGCTTTAAACCTGCCATTTCCGGCCATGGATGATTGAAGTGGGTAAAACAGTTTGTTCGGTAAAAGGGAAGAATAATGTATGTTATTTAATAGTTCGGTTTCTCGATTTTTAGCAGTTATGATATTTTGATTTATGCAGTATTTATATATATTTGCAGTCATAACTTTGATTTAGGAAAGCTTAATGATGAGTATTGTATATTAACTGGCCACTAAAGTTGCATTGTGATTTCTTGTGAAGTTTTAACTCTGTTATGTTAGTTTGGAGATTATAACTCTGCCTTTTTCCCAACATTATGCATTTTTTTTTATGGTAACAAGGTTCAAAATCATAAAGCATATCATGTCTAATGTTTGTTACATAAGCTTGTGACTGAGTAAATTAATTACAACTAAATCTAAAACCACCTAATAGAATGATTCAGTAACCTGCTTTATAAGAACTTAATTATGAATTATTATTTTATTTGTATCTTATGCACTACAATTTTCACATAGAACATTGAAAATGGCCATTATCATTGTTTTGAGAAGGATTTCGGCTATTCTTTGAGGCACTTCTCATATTAGGATGTCGTTAAGAATCTTGAAACTTACTTTATCGGTGACTTATTCAAGACTTTTTCTTATTGAGTCGCATGCCTCAAGACATAAATCTCGTAGTAGTTGAGGTGTATGCTCATACAGTCGAGAGTCGACCAATATATATTAGAAGATTCAGAACAAATGACTACAACTCTNCTTTATAAGAACTTAATTATGAATTATTATTTTATTTGTATCTTATGCACTACAATTTTCACATAGAACATTGAAAATGGCCATTAACATTGTTTTGAGAAGGATTTCGTCTATTCTTTGAGGCACTTCTCATATTAGGATGTCGTTAAGAATCTTGAAACTTACTTTATCGGTGACTTATTCAAGACTTTTTCTTATTGAGTCGCATGCCTCAAGACATAAATCTCGTAGTAGTTGAGGTGTATGCTCATACAGTCGAGAGTCGACCAATATATATTAGAAGATTCAGAACAAATGACTACAACTCTTCTTTTTGACTAGGGGGAAGAATGAATGAGTAAAATCAAATATAGTGTGGTGAAATGAAGTTTTATATGATGTTAAGTATGCCATTTAGTATGTGTTATTGTAAGTTCATATACCACGTGGGATCAAAATCCATGAAGCCTAAAATATGTTGTAATCTAGCTTGAAATCCAGGCTCTTATGCCTTCTGCAAAACAATTTTGCATTTCGACAGCATAATTCCCTTTACTGACTTTCTGAAGGGTATTTTTGATATAACGATTATTCGATGTAAATGGTTATTTTTAATCTAATAGTTATTCTATGATGATGAACAAGCAGAATCATGAAAGCCTAGCACTAAAAATAATTAAATTCAGATATTTTATTTTATTTTATTTTTCTTTCCATTTTGAAGTTCAACTGATTACGTTTAATAATTGTATGTGCTTCTTGTGTTCTAGAAGTAGGTTAAATCGCTTAAATAGATAAACAAACTATTATGACTTGTTTGGTAAGGTGCACTTTACAGCTGAAAAGTCTGAAATTGTCTATAATATTGTTAGATTCTTTCATATATGATATACAAATATACCCTTAAAACGGACATAAAAGTTAATAGAAAAGATATAAAGTTCGTAAGGTACTTGTATGCTTGGCTTGGTGGAGATAAAATCTTGAAAAAGAAAATAAATCAGAATATATATTTAGAGAGACAGACATCTCAACAGAAAAATGGTTGAAGGTTCAAAAAATTGATTATATTCATATCCATATTGACAATGATTTACAAAAGTATATGAGCCTTATCAGTAAAGGATAAATTTGTTGAGGACATTAAGAAGAGAAACTCTAGTTTTAATTAAACTCCTAAGGAAGGATTCTAAGTACTCTTCAAGTTCCTGGATGGCCATTTCTGATGCATTCAACTGCTTCAAGATATTTTGCACAGATACTGTATCCATGTCTTTTTGCAGTTTGTGAATATTCAAGGCATACAATTCCTCAGCATTGTTTTCTTCTTGTGTCCGAGCGTGTACCCAGCTTGATTGGTCAAACATGGAAATCAGGGTACATGTTTTTTGCCTTTGAAGCAAAAATGGTCAGTGCAGACTTGAGGACAGAAAAGCCAATGACCTGTGCTTCTTCTACCATACTCACAATGGCCTTAAGATCGTGGTCTTTGTGTAACAGTTCTGTAGAACATTGGTCCTAACTCTTCAAAATTTTTATGCACTTATTAATCAATTTGTTGATCTTTTTTCTTGAATTGATATATTCATTCATGCCTCTATTTCTCCTAAAAGATGATTGGAGTTCTTGAACTGATTCCTTTTTCAAATATATAACATCACGGACAATTCCACAAATGTCGACGAGCTCGAGAGATCTATCGAGCAACTCACTGGCCCAATTTTCACCGGTGAGGGCTTGTTGGACAGATCAAAGCTGAATAAAATTATTAATTTCTTCGTGCAAATCTGTGAGGCTGGCCAGCTGAGTGCATATGGAAGAAGATGATACTGACGCTTCTCTGGTGGACTTTAGCCTGCATATATGATCTTCAACATTAACAATTTCTGGATGAGATTTAGATGGCAAGCTGTTTGATCTAACAAGGAAAGCCGTCTTTCTTTGGTGAAAAGAATGATTTTTAAAACTTTTGTAGAATTTGAGTCTTTAGGAAAGATGTTCAAGACAATCCCTTCGGCACCATCTATATATAGAGAGATGAATAGAAGGAAACAGAAAGAATATGTTACACATCCAATGTCTCATCACTGCTGGAAATTCAAACAAATATTATTGCATCATGCTCCAAGAATCTGAAACAAAAAAGGGACAAGCTTCGAATAACATAATGCGAGGATTTGAAGCTGAAAAATTGGATCATGCAGATCTCAGTAACATGAAGGACTACTTTTCTTGAAGCATTTGCAAACTTGACAGCAATGAAGATGTAATGATATAGGTCATTCAACTCATGAAGGCTGAGGTCTTGCTTGTCTTTGGACAACAAAGGAAATATAGGATAGGGCGCACACGAGCACATGTAAACTTGTCCAACAACAAACGGAATCATTTAATTGTCAAAAGTGAATAAAAAAAATCCCACCTGCAAACAGATAATAAAAAACGAACTTAGCCCCCATTTTACGTGCTTAATTATGACTCAACTATTTTATTTCTCATCAACTAATTAGCCCAAGGTGCAGATCAAACAGAATCTTGACAACTTACACTATCATATTATTGCGCCTGGATGTTGCATTATCATATTGTCATCACTGATTAAACACATGGCTTTTTTCATAATTAAGCGTGATAATCTTTTTCTATTTCACAGTTCTAGTCATCCATGTGATTCAATTTATTGCAAGTGCTTGTTTTTTTTTGGAGATGGGATACAACCAGAATAGAACTACTGCACAGAATATTAAATAAAAACAAAAACATTGATGGAAAAGGTGAAAGTTCAATCCTTAAATGTAAATTATGGTATGTTTGGTTGAGATAAAAATCTTGAAAAAGAAAACAAACCACTATATATTGAGACAAATAGAGAGATTCATAAACAAATATGAGCTGAAGGTTCAAATATTAAGTGTATTGTACCTATATGATTTACAAAAGTATATGAGAGAGCGATCACAAAAGGCTAATGGTTGAGTACATTAAGAAGAGAAACTCTAGTTTTAACTGAACACCTAAAGAAGGCTTCCAAATTCTCTTCAAGTTCCTGGAAGATCATTTCTGATTCTTTTAACTGCTTAGTGACATTTTGCACAGATAATGTGTCTATATCTTCTCGCAACTTGTCGATGTTCAAGGCATACAATTCTTCTCCTGTTTGGTAACGTAAACGG
The DNA here is from genome assembly GCA_903798325.1 of Fraxinus xanthoxyloides. Classification (NCBI taxonomy): domain Eukaryota; kingdom Viridiplantae; phylum Streptophyta; class Magnoliopsida; order Lamiales; family Oleaceae; genus Fraxinus; species Fraxinus xanthoxyloides. The sequence continues at coordinate 6,321 of CAIGRL010160527.1, read as the reverse complement.
CTTGATCGACTGAACTTGGCAACGAATGACCAAGCTTTTTGCTTTGATGCAAAAATTGTTAATGCAGACTTGAGGACAGAGAAGCCAATTGTCTGTGCTTCTTTGAGCATGCTTGCAATGGCCTTAAGATTGTTGTCTTTATTTAAGAGCAATATAGAACATTTATCGGAACTCTTCAAATTTTTTATGCACTTTTTAACCATTTTCTCTATCTTTTTTCTTGAATTCACATATGTATCAATGCCTCTATTTCTTCTCAAAGATGATTCAAGTTCTTCAACAGATTCCTTCATCGAAAATATAACTTGTCGTGCAATTCCACATATGTCAACAAGCTTTAGAGATCCATCGAGCAACTCACTTGCCTGATCAATGAGGACTTGCTGGACAGATGGAAGCTGAATCAAATTATTAATACCTTCCTGCAAATCTCTGAGGCTGGCCAATTGCGTGCAGATGGAGGAAGCTGAAATGGATGCTTCTTCTGAGGACTTTAGCCTGCATAGATGATCTTCAACAATAGCAATTTCTGGGTGAGATTTAGATGGCAAACTGTTTGATCTAGCATGAAAAGCCATCTTTCTTTGGTGAAGTGAATGATTTTTAAGACAATTGTAAAACTTGAGTCCTGAGAAAAGATGTTTAAGACAATCCCTTCGGCACCATCTATTTATAGAGAGAGTAATATAAGGAAACAGAAAGAATATGTTGCACATCCAATGTCTCATCACCGCAGGAAATTCAAATAAATATTACAGCACATGAGTTTCATGCTCCAAGAATCTGAAACAGAAAGGGAACAAGCTTTGACTATTTTGTAATGTGAGGATTTGAAGCTGAAAAATTGGATCATGAAGAACTCAATGTCATGAAGGACTACTTTTCTTGAAGCATTTGGAATCTTGACAGAAATGAAGTTGATCTAATAATATAGGACATTCAACTCATGAAGGCAGGGGTCTTGCTTATCTTTGGACAACAAATAAAATATAGTATAGGGTGCACACGAGTACATGTAATCTTGCCCAACAACAAGCAGAATCATTTAATTGTCAATAAAAAATTCCACATACAAACATATATTAAAAAATAAATAAATAAAATCACTTAACCCCCATTTTACGTGTTTAAATATGGCTTAACTTTTTTATTTCTCATCGACTAATTAGCCCATGATGAAGGTCAAACAGAATCTTGACAACTTACACTATCATGTTATTGCTCCTGGCTGTTGCATTATCATATTGTCATCACTGATCGAACCCATGGGTTTTTTCATAATTAAGTTGTGATAATAACAGTCATCCATGTGATTCAATTTTTGCTTGTTTTGTTTAGAGATGGGATGTTGCGGAAGATGGCTACAACAAGGTGTTTTTCTGGGCTCAGTCTACCAATCTCGACCTTACTAACACCTCCAATCAACGATCCAAAACCATACCACTTGTTCACTTCGGTTGCTACCAATTGCACCCACAAAGGACACAAAAGAGGGTGTTATTTCAGCCACAAAGGCACCCACAAAGACAGCCACAAAGGGAAGAAGAGGAGCAAAATGGTAGCGCACAAAGCAAGAATAAAACAGCCGTCTTTTGCTCTTAATCAAAGGGAAAATAACACACGTTAATGAGGAAAGGAGGCTGCATATATATAGGCTTAGGTTAATCATTTAAGTGGGTGGGCCAAAAAGATTTAATCATTTAGGCAAACCAATATAAGCGTCCAACATGAGCGTTTCCAAATAAATTGGGCCACTTCAAATGGTTTAAGTGATTTTCAGGCCAGCCATTTCATAGAAGTGTCGATAATTATTCAGTCATTTGGTCAAAGTCGATTGAAAATTTCCAACAAGTAACATCATTGCCCGAAATTTATTGATTCTCAAAATCCAACAATGGGATAGAACCAGACGGAACTACTGCACAGAATATTAAATAAGAACAAAAACTTTGAAGGAAAAGGTGAAAGTTCAATCCCTAAAAGTAAATTATGGTATGCTTCGTTGAGATAAAAATCTTGAGAAAGAAAACAGATCAGTATATAGAGACAAATAGAGAGATTCATAAACAAATATGAGCTGAAGGTTCAAATATTGATCGTATTGTATTGTATCTATATTGACAATGATTTACAAAAGTATATGAGAGCGATCGCAAAAGGCTAATGATTGATGACATTAAGAAGAGAAACTCTAGTTTTAACTAAACTCCTAAAGAAGGCTTCCAAATTCTCTTCAAGTTCCTGGAAGATCATTTCTGATTCTTTTAACTGCTTTCTGACATCTTGCACAGATAATGTGTCTATGTCTTTTCGCAACTTGTCGAGATTCAAGACATAAAGTTCTACTCCTGTTCGTGAATGTACATGGCTTGATTGACTGAACTTGGAAACCAGTGACCAAGTTTTCTGCTTTGATGTAAAAATTGTTAATGCAGACTTGAGGACAGAGAAGCCAATGACCTGTGCTTCTTTTAGCATGCTTGCAACAGCCTTAAGATTGCGGTCTTTGTTTAAGAACAATGTAGAACATTTGTCGAAACTCTTCAGATTTTTTATGCACGTTTTAACCATTTTCTCAATCTTTTTTCTTGAATTCATATATGTATCAATGCCTCTATTTCTTCTCAAAGATGATTCGAGTTCTTCAACAGATTCCTTTGTCAACAATATGACATCTCGAGCAATTCCACACAAGTCGACAAGCTCGAGAGATCCATCGAGTAACTCACTGTCCTGATCGATGAGGGCTTGCTGGACTGATGGAAGCTGAATCAAATTATTAATATCTTCGTGCAAATCTCTGACGCTGGCCAATTGTGTGCAGATGAAGGAAGCTGAAACGGATGCTTCTTCTGAGAACTTTAGCCTGCATAAATGATCTTCAACATTAGCAATTTCTGGATGAGATTTAGATGGCAAACTGTTTGATCTAACATGAAAAGCCATCTTTCTTTGGTGAAATGAATGATTTTTAAGACCTTTGTAAAATTGAGTCTTGAGAAAAGATGTTTAAGACAATCCCTTCAGCATCGTTTATATAGAGAGATGAATGAAAGGAAAACAGAAAGAATATGTTGCACATCCAATGTCTCGTCATCGCTGGACACTGAAATAGATATAAATGCACATGAGTTTCATGCTCCAAGAATCTGAAACAGAAAGGGGACAGGCTTTGAATATTTTTTCGTTAACACATAATGCCAGCATTTGAAGCTTAATAGTAGGATCATGCAGATCTCAATGACATTATGCACTACGTTTCTTGAAGCATTGGGAATCTTGACAGCAATGAAGTTCATTGAATAATATTGGTCACTCAACTCATGAAGGTTGGGGTGTTGTTTATCTTCAGACAATGAGGTAGTATAATATGGTCGCACACGAGTACAATACAAACCTGCTCAACATCTTTGAAAATGAATGGGATTATTTAATTGTCCAAAGTGAGTAAAAAACAATTGTCCAAATTGAGTAAAAAATTTAAAATCCCCCTTATCTTATCCAAAATTTACTTTCTTAAATCTGGCTATATATTAATTGTATGTTTTAGAAGTTACTGCACCTGCAGATTAATGAAAATGCTTATTTTTTCAACCACTAAGTAGTCAATGATAAAGAACAAGCAGAATCTGACAGCCTAGCACTATTATTGCTCCTCATGATTCCATTAATCTTCACATTATCATCGCTTTATTGACAGAGTATTGAATATATTTAAGCACAATGGTATTTTAGCCATGAAAAATTACACGGTGAATCACATCCTGGTTGAAGTGAAAATCCCAGAAAATAAAGGTATTTGTATGCCAGGTTGAGAAAAAATCTTCACGAATTAAACAGATCATTATATCTTGATATCAACAGAAGTGATTGAAGCTTCAAAAATATCAATTCTCTGAAAAACAGTACTGGTAAAAGTGATTGACAATCATTTACATGAGTATATAACTATGTGGTATAAAAATAAATAAAAATTGTCAATTTCTGAAGTCCAATGCTGAGTACGTTGAGAAGAGAAACTCTAATTTTGACCTAATGAAGGCTTTTAAATTCTCTGCAAGTTCCTGGATGGTCATTTCTGATTCTTTCAACAGCTTTGTGACATTTTGCACAGATAATTTGTCCACGTCTTTTTGTAATTTTTCAATGTTCAAGGCATACAATTCCCGAGCATTGCTCTCATCTTCTGTCTAAGAATGTACACGGCTTGATTGGGTGAACTTGGAAACCATGGACCATTTTTTTGTCTTGATGCAAAAATTGTCAATGCAGATTGAGGACAGAGAAGCCAATGGCTTGTGCTTCTTTTAGCATGCTTGAAGTGGCCTTAAGATTGCTGTCTTTGTTTAACAGCTCACAAGAACCATAATTGAAACCCTTCAAATTTTTTATGCACTTGTTACCAATTCTATCGATGTTTATTCTTGAATTCATATAGGCATCAATGCCTTCATTTCTCCTCAAAGATGATTTGACATTGAAAAAACGCGAAGTTCAACCCTAACAACACCTAAAAAGGGGTAAATAGGTGTATAATGCAAAATAAAAATATTTTACGAATTAAATGGCAACAAGTCAATTTTTAATTTTTTTATAGATGATTAAACATGCAAGTCATTTTAGTCCTAAATTTGAATGCCGCAATTTATACAATCAATCAATAAATAATAACGAAAGTAGTAAATCAACACAAGAATGATCACGGAGAAACCCAATTTGGAAAAACTCCTGACAGTTTGCCACAATCCACTATAAATGATTTAAACAACTTACAGTCTATCAGACTAGACGACCCGTACTATTTGATCTCCTGACTGCACTCCTTACAGCTCTCCTTAGATCCCGTGCTCCCTTACACCAATCTTAGTTGTTGTTGCCACAGCTGTCCGTGGAATCTGCTACCCTACAGTACTCCTACCCTTGTAGAATCGTCGATCTCCCATGGATCAATGAAGAACACCTTGTTCTTTACCGACTGGAACTCCAATCAACTTCCCTTGACCTTCAAAACGATGTTTTTCTTCACAGGCAGTTTGGTATTTGGATTATAAGAACGATATTTTTCTCACCAAAACAATCAACACTGGATGAAGGTTGAAAGATAAAAGTATGGAGGAATCTCTCTTATCTTTTTCTCTCAATGTTCAACATTCTCAATTTTCATACAGATGTGTTTTGGTATATATAAGTAGGTCAAGAAACGAATAAGTTGGGTAAAAAGCCTTTAAATAGCAAAATAAAACCATTGAGCCCTCACGATCAAGCGACAGCGAAGGAGAGGTGATAGTCCAGCGATAATATTTTTGCTTTGTTAACTCGAGTCAAACATTGGCGACAATCTAGAGAAAATCCGCGCCATTTTTCCTCCTTTTGCCATTCTTGAACCATAAACCTAATAACCCTATTTTCCACTATTTGCACATTACTCCTTGACTTTTTACACATAGTACAATTCAGTTCTTTTTGTTTACAGAATTGTTAATTACAAAACATCTAAAACCTAATAAACTCCCCATTTGACATTCTCTGACAAAACTACTAAGTGAAGGCAGTAATAAAAAATAAATTACAGACTCAAAACCTATAACAAACTAACTAACTTGAAAAATTCTGCAGTTTAATAAGCACCTGTTTCCTGAAACAAATAACTCAACACCCAGTGTAAAATGTGTGGAAAACAATATAAAAAAACAGTTCAAGCAGTTTATATAATTTAGGTAATTGATACTACTAAAACATCAAACTTAATTTAGCAGAACCGAAATTAAAAATATAACATGCCTTTGAGTCAAATAAAAATCATTTTTATATAAATCAAAAATTTAATCAATGATCATGATTTTATATTTGATTTTCTACTCCCCTTTTTTAGTTCACACATTAATTAGTTCAATGATAAAGAACAAGAAGAATCTTCACAGCCTAGCAAGACATTATTATTCCTGGTTGTTCCATTTGCATTATCATTACTGAACATAATCAAGAACATTGGTATCTTAACAATTAAGTTTAGATAATAACATTTTTGCATTCTGAAGTTGAACCAATCCATGTGCTTCAATTAATTGAAGTGTTCAGAGATAGGCTAAAGCTATAGAGTACTACATACCAAACTTACGTTTAGATAATTTAAAAGTTAATGGAAAAGGTGAAAGTCCCACCATTGAAAGTAAAGGTACTTGTATGCTTGGTTGAGGTAAACAGAAATATGTTGAAGGTTCACAAATACTGATTATATTATATACATATTGTCAATGATCTACAAAATTGAGCATTATCACTAAATTAAGGCTAGTTGCTCAGGACATTAAGAAGAGAAAC
>CAIGRL010160521.1:0-11430 GCA_903798325.1 Fraxinus xanthoxyloides | reverse complement strand
TTTCGTTTATTTATTTATTTTTATTTTTAATTTCTGGGTTCCGTTGCTTTTGTAGTTGTTGAAATCATTACGGCCTCATTATTTAGAGTGTGATCTGGGTTTTAATTTGTTGAAATTCTGGGAAAAGAAATTATTTCTGAGGCCGAAAATTAGGTTTTATATAAAGTCAATTGTTATGTTCTGGGGTTGGATCATGTTTTTCGTTGTTTGATTAAGAGTTAGGTTAGGGTTTTGTTTGAAGATATAGTGTTGAGGAGATGGTAGGATCGGATAGTTTGAATGTTTCGCCTTCCCCGTCGCAGCAGAAGGAAAAGCAGTTGCCGAAGCAGTGGGGGGTGACGAAACCTTTGTCACGAGCGGGGCCGTTGGAGATGGATATTCAGAGAAGCAAGGAGTTGGAGAAGGTTTGGATTTTGAATTTTTGTTTAATTTATTGTTTTGGAATTGAAATTTCTGTTTCGTTTGGGATTCTGATATGTTGTGTTTGGTGCATTTTAGTTTTTGGTGGATGCGGGACTATATGAGAGTGCTGAAGAAGCTGCTAAGAGAGAAGGGGTTCTGGGTCGACTAAAGCAGGTATGTTAATTCATGAAACTGCGATGCTTTTTTTTGAGTTCGAACTTACATAGTGTCAAATCAGGGACTACAATTGTAATTTATCAGTATTCAATACATAAATAATTGGAACGGAGATGATGTAATTAGTAAGAAGGGGGAAAATGAATTCCACTTAAAAAGTGTATACGAGTCTGAATTACTAGTTAGCAGAATAATAGGCAACTGGGCAGTTTTGATGAAAATGGGTGGGTCAAAACAGGTGATGCATGATCCAGACTTAACCACTCATTTATAAATAGTTAGAGCTTATAAGATCCTTTTTTTCAAGCTTAACCAAGCAGGCTTAAACCGTTTGAGACAGTAGTTGATTTCTAACACGTAGAAACTATCTATTTTAGCATGATTTAACAGGTTTGAAAATGAACACGAAGTCTTCTAGTTGAGTGAGTCAATTCACAGAAAGGCGAAACTTCACTAATCAAGGGCTTTTACATCAAACTGTTGTGGCCATTTTGATCATGGAAATTGCACGTGATGCCAAGCATAAGTTGAATTCAGTCATCTCGAATTCATTTGTGATTTGGCCAAGATTCTCAAACTTGCTAAATATTTTCTTTTCCAGTAGTAATAGCTTATATGTTACCATCTCTGTCTTAATAATGAATGTTGGTGTCTGATCTTAAGGGGCCGCGCCTCGGACCAAGTGTGGGCCTAGTCCAAAGTAATTAATAAAGCTTAATTGTAAGAAAAGCCATGCATTTGAGGTAGGACTACAGGGGCTTACCTCATCAAGACGATCAAAGCCGCTGCCATTTGCAGATATCATTATGAGTAGATTGGACGAATGTTTCCTATTGATGTCAACACCTCCATTTCCACCAATTATAAGGAAGTAATTGTCTAGGTTGTAGACAATGAAAACCTAGGACACATGCTATGATTTAGGTGTCATGATTGTCTGCCCTTGTTGAACTCTCCAACCAATGGCAACCTCGAAAATAGGGAAACGACAAACATCTGGAAAACGGGCACAGTAGATTGACAAGACTGAGGGCGGCAAGCTCCTGTCTTATGGCCTTTTTAAGGAAACAAAAGCTTCCAAAGGATGGCCGAGCAAAACATTCTCTCTGTAATACATTGTCAAAGATCACTCAGTGAAAATCATCTGTTTTTACTATATTCCAGCAATTAAACACAATTATTTTATCAAAATTCCGTTTAAGTTCATCTAAAATTGCCACGCCAGTTTAAGTCATCAAAATATATCAATGTTTTTATGATTTGTCATCCATATTAACTTACGTTCTTGGATCTAGATGATATTTATACTGGATTTTCATTTGTGTTTTAGATTGTAAAAGACTGGGTGAAAGAACTTACACTCGCGAGGGGGTACACTGATCAAATGGTGGAAGATGCTAATGCTGTTATCTTTACTTTTGGTTCATACCGACTTGGGGTAAGGAGCTCCCAAGTCTACATTAGCATTACAATCTTTTTGTTGGATTATTATGCTAGTTTCTTATCTGGTTTTTTAAAGTTTAGTTTGGGTTACGTAAAGTTGCTATGTATGGGGAGAGAAGTTCACAAGTTCTAATTGTCACAATGTTTTCATGTTTGTACAGTTAATCAAAAGAAACAAGTTTGTTGTGCTGTATAATTTTGGAAAAAGATTAGAATAGTTACTGTTCTGCTTGTACTTAATATCTATGCTTATTGTAGAGGTGGTGGTGGTGGATTACTAGACCTTGAAAATTTTCTAAGGCCATAACTGAAAGGGTGGACTTGTTGGGTTGTGTTAGGAGATTTAAACCATGTTTGATACACATTCTTTTAAAATAAAATACATTTTTCTCATTCTTATTTTTAACCACACATTCTTCAATAAAATAATATTACACGCAAATCCAAAACTTTTTCTAATTTTTTAACCACATATTTTCCATCAAAACACTGTGTAAAATGCATTTTTGAGAGAATAATATGGCTCAAACGGGGTGTTAATGAAATTTTTTGCTGTTTATTTGTATCGCAGCAATTGCCACCAATTGTGCTTTCCTCGAAGCTGAAGCTTCTTGTGAAGTGACTTTTGATGCTTTGTTGCTCCCATTAAATTTTAGGGATAATTGCAGCAAAAGTTTTAAACTTTTAACACATTGGCAGACTTTCTCCAAATTTTTGATTTGTTGCAACCGTCATCCCTAATACTTTCAAACAGGTGAGACCATTTTGGATGGTTTCCATCCAAAATACCGTCAGTTAATCCAAAAAAATGATTTTGATCACCTTTTAATCAATTTTAAAAGGCAAAATGGTAATTATCTATTAATCGCATTAAATAATTAAATAATAAATAAAAAAGAAAAAAGAAAGGAAATAAAAGAAAAGAATATCAACCCCACCCCAAACAAAATCCCAAACCAAAACTACCTTCTCCCATTCTTTTCTCAAGCAATGATTTTGTAAACAAAATTGATATATATATACATATATCAATAAAAATTTCAAGCTCCTGACAACCAGATCAATCAAATTTTTTATTTGCCTTCAAATTCTATTTGTTCAAAATCAGCTTTATTGCCCAGAAAAAAGGTTGAAATGAGATGAGAGTGAAATTCATGCTTTATTTGCCTCCAAATTCTCTTGTCAATGTATGTTGGCACTAAGATTTGGATAGGAAAAAATCTTGCATATACACTTTGAGGTAGCGGTTGGCTTTTCCGACGGTTGGTGATTTTGGTTTTTAGGGGTTAGGTTTTGGAGCAAGCTGCCATTTTTTGGGATAATTGCAGTGGCGGTTGGTGGTTTAACTTGGTGGTGGGAGCGGCGATAGCGGTGGGACGTTGTTTTTGTGCCCGGTAGGCATTGGTTTCGATGGGCACTTGTGCTAGGGGTTGAAGGGATTTTTGTTTCGGGTTTCGTTGGGGTTGCGGTTGACTTTTCTTTTATTTTATTTCTTTATTATTATTATTTAATTATTTAATGTGATTAATCGATAGATATCATTTTTGCCCTTTTAAAATTGATGGGTCAAAATCAATTTTTTGGATCAACTGACGGTATTTTGGATGGACCATAAGGCCTCACCTGCAACGTTTGAAAGGTTAGGGGAGACGGCTGCAACAAATCAAAGGTTTGTGGAAAGTCTGCCAATGTTTTAAAGGTTTGGGGTTTTTGCTGCAATTATCCCTAAATTTTATGTTGACATCTTATCTGCAGACAGGTTTATTTTGCCATTTTATCTGCACATAGGTGGTTCTAAATGAGTGGTTCAATTGTATGTTATCTTTTTGGTTTCCCACGCTATAGAAATGAACATAGGTAATCTTATGCTCACTTGTAACTTCTCTTTTCTCTCTCCGTGCGTGTGGTACTGAATTTGGATTCCTCGTGTCAGATGTCATTTATCTTATTAGAAATATCTTGTAACTATTACATTTGTTCGTTTTGAAGGTACATGGCCCTGGAGCTGACATAGACACCTTGTGTGTTGGGCCATCTTATGTGAATCGGGAGGTAATTTGTGATTTCTTTATTCCATTTTGTAACTGGTCTGCGTAGTTTAAATATGTACTGATGTGGACCTTTTCTTTGCCAGGAAGATTTCTTCTATGGACTCCACAATATTTTAGCCGAGATGGAAGAGGTTACGGAACTCCAACCAGTACCTGATGCTCATGTTCCTGTTATGAAATTTAAATTTGATGGAATATCAATAGACCTTCTTTATGCAAGCATTTCTCTTTTGGTCGTTCCTGATGTAAGTTTTCCTTTGAACTCTATGGTTAGTTTACATTTTACAATTTTTGGCCTCATAATTGTTTAGTTTAGTTCTCGCTGATAATTTGAATTTCATCGATAATGGATGCACTGTTTGTTGTGAAACTACCTTTTTCTTTCTTCCTCGTCTTCTTTCTAAACTAGGCAATGCAAAGCAGTACTTTCTTTCTCCGTTTCCTTTTCACCCTGTTTCCTTCCCTTTCCTGGTGAGGTTACACAGTCATGACTTTAAACTTGCATAAATTTTGTGTGTTTAGAAACTGTATTGTCCTCTCGCCACATTGTTTGTGCATCAAATTTCACATTGCTTAATCCTAACATAAAGGTCAAGTAAGCCGTCATATTATGATACTTGGATTTGATTTGATTTGATTTGATTGGAGGGAAGATGGATAGGTAAGTAGGCATATATGTATTTTCTTTTCAACGATTATACGAGGGATCATGAACTGAAACCAACATTAAAATTTAATGTCTTACTCCATCATAACGAAGTTTCATATTTTATGTAATTCTATATTAGAGAACCATGCTCTGCACCTGTATATAATCAATGTAGGGAAGATGGATTGTAGTATATGTATATTGCATTTAATTGAACGGAATATCAACTTTGGTAGTGCTATATTCATTTCTGACTAAATTCAGTGATGTGCTATATTAACATGATCACGTTGCATGTAGCAATTTTTAAGCATTGTTGTACTTGATCACAAATTTACGGGCAGGATTTGGATATCTCCAATATGTCTGTTTTATATGAAATTGATGAGCCAACTGTGCGGAGTCTTAATGGCTGTCGAGTTGCAGACCAAATTCTTAAGCTTGTTCCAAATATTGAGGTGAACATATGCTTACATGGTCGACAGTAGTTTACTTTTGCTTGTACTTACGCAAGTTGATTTGATATTTTAATGCCTAATCATCTTATAATTTCTTTTAGCATTTCCGTACGACTCTGCGATGTCTAAAGTTGTGGGCTAAGAGACGTGGTGTTTATTCAAATGTAAGTTCCTTGTGTTTTAGCTCATCTCTCTCTCTCTCTCTCTCTCTCTCTCTCCATTTGCTCTGATTTCCGATATTTGCTATTTGTCGTCAATGACTTTGTTTTGTTCCCTAGGTGACCGGGTTTCTTGGTGGTGTCAATTGGGCTCTTCTTGTTGCTCGGGTTTGCCAATTTTATCCCAATGCAAATCCCAGTATGCTAGTGTCTCGCTTTTTCAGAGTTTATACACTATGGCGTTGGCCAAATCCTGTGATGCTTTGTGAAATAGAAGATGATGAACTTGGATTTTCTGTGTGGGATCCACGTAAACACCCTTGGGACCGCTGTCACCATATGCCAATTATAACACCTGCATACCCATGCATGAATTCTAGCTACAATGTTTCAACAAGTACTCTCCGGGTTATGATGGAGCAATTCCAATTTGGTAATAAGATTTGTGAGGTAGCTAAATGAAATCTGAAGCTGTTTGGTTGTGCAGTATCATATAAGTATAGCTAGCTACAATTGTGCTTTCTTGTCCATATGCAGGATATTGAGCTGAACAAAGCTGAATGGAAAGCATTGTTTGAGCCTTACCTGTTTTTTGAAAGCTACAAGAACTATCTGCAAGTTGATATCATTGCTGCTGATTCTGATGACCTGCGTGCTTGGAAAGGCTGGGTTGAATCTCGTTTGAGGCAGCTGACTTTGATGGTAATATCTATTGTTCTGAATTATCCATCTTGATAGGGGGTTTGATGATGTTTATACTGGAATTAACCTAAAGATAAAGATGAAGCAGATTTTATTTCATATTCATGCTTTTTATCCAATGATTGCAGATAGAGCGGGATACCTATGGGAAATTACAGTGCCACCCTTATCCTCATGATTACGTAGATCATTCGAAGCAATGTGCTCATTGTGCCTTTTTCATGGGTTTGCAACGGAAACAAGGAGAAGTTATTCAGGAAGGTCAACAATTTGATATTCGCCAGACTGTCGACGAATTCAGGCATCAAATAAATATGTACATGTACTGGAAGCCTGGAATGGAAATATACGTTTCTCATGTTCGTAGAAAGCAGATCCCTGCTTATGTGTTTCCTGAGGGTTATAAACGCTGCCGACATCCAAGGCCAATCAGCCAACAGCAGCTTGACAAGGCTTCTAGTGAGGATGGTGAGGCTTGCAGGACTGGATCTGCCGAGAGACCCCTTAAAAGGAAAAAGGAGCTCGAAGAGATGGAGATGAAGCGAGAGAGTCTGGAAAAAAGACAATCTATTAGCCCTCAGAGTCGAGATTCAGCCTCCCCTGGCCTTCTTTGTTTAAGAAGTGCCAATGCATTGAAAGGATGTTCCACGATTGAATCTGTGACTATCAAAGAAGGGCCTGAATCATGCCAGTCTATTAGTGAAATCACTCCACAACTGATCCCATGCTCTGAATCTAGTGGGGGAAAGATGCAAGATAATGATCGGGATGCGGAGGTTAATACAAATATCACCATATCAAACCAAGGAATGCACAATGCAGAAACTTCCAATGCTGGGTGCATTCCTACTGCGAATAATGGTGGCAACCCAGAAATCAATGATCAAGGGTTCTTACAGGGTGATATATGCAAGGCTAATTCAAAGCTCCTTTCGGATAGTGGACGCAAAAATGTTGATGGTGTTTTTGAAGACAAATTAAGGGAGGAGTTAGAGGTTTTGGATTTAAGTTGTCTTTTCCCCTTACCTTTACTATTCATTTATCTTTTCAAATATTTTCTATTTAACTCTCTTGAATATTTAGGTTTGACAGAGATTGTTGCGACATTTTTCTGATCCTAGGATCCTTGAGCATGGTCATATTAGCTTAGTCTTAGGTTTCTTACTTGTACCACATCGATGTAATTATTTTGCACTGCTTTTGTTTCTATGAAGGCTAATGGGCAGCATGGGATGGTGCTGAACTCTGGAGATGTAGTCGGCTCAGAACCTGTTCAGAAGACGGTGATGAGGCATGTTGATAGAAATTTGAAACTTGTGTATATTTAATTAATGTCGGCATACTATTTTTGTCTTTATGCTGCTTTGTCTTGTTCTTTTTGCTGTTTCTATAGCAGGGTGAGTCTTACATCGAGTGCCTGAAGATTACAGGTCAATTGACATGGAACAGTGAAATGAATGCTGAGTTAAAACTTAAATGAGACAGAAAGCTAGCTACTCGGGTAAGTAATATGTTCATCGCTGGCTTTCATTTGTTTCTGATTTTTCCAGGCAAAGGTCTGGACTTCCCATCTTCAAAGACAGGAAATTAAAGAGCAATAATCTGAAGGGCTCCGATGGTTGCTTGAATGCCTTGTATATAGTTTATAGCTTTCTCTAAGCTTGCTGTGGTATCAAAGTAGTTCAGCTTTTTATGCTCCTAAAAGAGACTGGGGACTGTATTACATTATTTAGGTACTATGTTTCCCCTGTTGGTGGGTGTTGTGGGAGTATTTAAACTGACGGAATGGAACTGTGTGAAGACATAGTGGATATAGATATGGAGTTGGATTTATTTGGGGTGAAGTGTTTGTTGCGGTTTCTTGTACTTTTCCCAGACTTAAAAACTTTGTAAATTGCTAGCCTGTAATGACATTTCGTCTCTCTTTGTGCGTGCGCTCAATGAATGGTTGAACTCAGTGTGGGCAGATTCTAACAATTGTTGTCATAAAGTATGATTTTACCATGTATGAAGTGGTTTGTTATTTTTTATTAATTGTACAGTGCTGGAGGATTCATTAGTGTAATTTATCATGACAATTTTCGCTAACATCTCTGTTTTTGCCAATTTTTCATTGTCGTGTTACAAAAATAAAATTATATTGCATATCGTTTTTAATAAAGATATGTTCAGTTACGTGAATTTGTATGTTTTTATTTATATATATTTTTTCCATTACTCAATCCATGGATTTAGGGGGAAATCTTGAAATAATTAGATTCTAGAGACGTAAATGGTTGAGTAATGTTATTCATCCCCACTGAAGTTATAAACACAGTCTATATGACGTTAATGTGGTATTAAATGATAGGTGAAATTAAATAAGTTATTTAATTTTACCCTTCATGTAATCTATCACTTAGTGCCACCTATACTTTAAATGGTTTGGTTTGGGCAGCTTGTGATCTATTTCTAGATCATCGGGTCCTGCATGGATGGATAAATCACCTAAATCGCTTTTGGAAAATACACGTACATCATCATTTACATAATCTTGGTAAACAAATATGTAAGTTGTGACTTACATATAACACAAATGATTTCCTTCTGCCTAACCTCCAGTTGATTCAAAGTCTGCACAGATGGACTCACAGGCCTGAGAATGTTTGTCTATGCCAGTGAAATAAGCTTTGGAGATTGGAGCTTCAATGTTTTCTTCTGGGATTGGGCCTTTCTTTTGCAAGCCTCCTTCCTCTACTTTGTTGTGCGAATGCTATGGATTTCTTCAACAATGGGCTCAAAAATCAATCCTGACTTAGTTTGAACTAAGAATCAAGATGACTTTAGGGGTGGGCAAAAAAAAAATGTTAATTAAATTCGTTGTGTGAGAACGTTCTGTTCGGTTATAATGGTTCTGATTCTTATCCAAAATCTCGAAAGATCAAGGGGTTCAACCGAATTTTCTCATTAATTTATAGATTCTTCAATTTAATTACGCCTGTCTTCAGACTGATAATTGGGGGAAAAAAAAGGGAAAACAAAAAAAACTTCCAGTATTATGCATACGAAAGAGACAAAATTCCATTTCATAAAAAAATGAAAGAATTCAAAGAGAGATGCAATACCGTTTATGTCAAACATTTCGTTCTGAAATCCGCCTTTGATTCCCACCCTTTTCCTCGTTCAGCTAATTTTTTTTTTTTAAATTTCATTCCTCTATTCCGTTCTGATCCCATCAGAAAAACATTAACTGGTTGCACTTGGAAAAAGATTAAATTTTTGAAGGAAAAGTAACAATGAAGGAGGGAATGGGGAAGGTCGCGGTAAAAGGGCAGTGATAGGCATCGCGGCAGCTGTGGGAGTGGTGACATTGGTGGTGCGGAAGCGGATGAAGTGCTCCGGGAGGTGGGCAATTGTCATGGCTATTGTGAAAGAATTTGAAGAGAAATGTGAGACTCCCGATATCAAGCTTAAGCAGGTGGCCGACTCCACGACGGTGGAAATGCACGCCGGATTGGCTTCGGAGGGCGGGAGCAAGCTGAAGATGCTCATTTGCTATGTGGATAATCTTCCAACAGGGTATGTATTTTATGATCACCTTGTTGTTTATATAGATAGATTGTGTGAGAATAGAGCAAATTTTGTATGTGCTATAGAAGTAGGAAAACAGGTTTTTGTTATGGCATGTTTGGTAATAAGGATTGGATAGAATCTCTTACTGTTCAGTCCTCCTGATAATATGTACGAAACATGCATTTAGAGTATGAAGAGGTTGTTGAGACAGGAATGACTTAGGTAGTTGGGATGTTGAGATTTTTTTTGTTCATGAGAGTGATAGAATCTAGGTAGAGCAAGCAGCAGGTGGTAGATCAAAACTATAATGTAGTTTAGATATTCAAGGGGATTTATATAGTGAAGAAATCGGCTAATTTTATTTCCATGATAAAAAAGGAAAAATATGGATTTGCTTGCTTCCGCACGAGTAGTGGTGGGCGAAACAGAAACAATAATGTCCCCATTTTAATTAGTCAAAGTCAAAGGTGGAATTGTAGAAGTCAAGGTTAAATATGGACTTAATTGGAATAAACTACTTACTTGGAAAGCCCGCTGCAATCAAGCGCATGAAAAACCATCATTTAGTTGCACGATCTTAATCATATCATACTATGTAATGTATTTGGGCACTCATGTTATTAAACACCTGTGTTGATGTGCACTTCGTTGAAGGATTATTACAATTGATGTAATGCATACTTGTGGACATAATGTTTTGTAGTAGAAGTACTCAGTCTAGTTTAGTTTCGTGTTGTTTTCGTTGTGGTGGCATTAGTTGAACAGGTGGTTCCCAGTATATTTGGTGCAGATGCTTTTATGAGGAAATGAAGGAAAGGAAAAGGAAAAAAAATTTAAACTAGAAGTTACTAGGAAAAGAAAAAAAATTTTAAACCAGAAGTTACTAACTTGAAATCCAAGGAGCGGCGAAAAAAAAAATAAAAAAAATCATCAAATCTTTTAGGAGAAAAATTTAATTTGTCGTTTCATAAGATATCATTAAACATCACGCGTGATGCAACGTAATTGTAGAAAGTTTCTCTTACACCATTTGAGGATGCAATGTTGATTCATACCAACACGGGTATGCATAGATGTGTACATAGATATATATGGTGTGAATTTGTATGATTGTCATTTCTTTTTTGTGTATGTACAATACTAAAATATATATGTGGAAATAAATTGTATAGTGAGAATGAGAAGTTGATTTAATGTCCAAAATTATAAAAATATTATTTAATTGATCATTTTGGAATCCATTCGGGTTTGCTATGTTTGTATTTAAAAAATTGGTGGTTTTGCAACGACTGAGCTAAGTTGCATAAGAAATAATATGTTTTATTTGTGATCGCCGGAAAAATATAATCTTTTTTTAGTTCGATTGTGTAAAGAAACCGACATTTTGCATTCAAATAATTTTGCTGGAGTTCCATTGAAACTTTAACTGCTCGAATATTTTCTTCATTTGCTGCTAAACTCAGAAAAAACATTTTTGATTTCATCTAGTTTTGATTTGGTGGTGTTTCTAGAACTTCATGTAAACAATGGCAATTGACTTCTCTATAAATAAAACTACAGATAAGAAACTGCATGTTATACCTATAGATCAGTTCTTGTGCAGCAGCTGCTGTTTCGGTTATAGCTGATTTTTTTAATAAATGATTAAAAGAGAAATTTGAGGCATGCTTAAAATTTAAAACTTTGTGCGATCTAATTTTCGTCTATGACAATTTGTCAGCATCATATTATCCTTTTAGAGGTATACTTCCATCACAAAATTGTGGGGGGATCTTCCAAATATGAATAATTAAATCTCTCGCGATGGATTCATCAATTTTCCTTTTTCTTTTTTTTTT
>CAIGRL010160511.1:0-20260 GCA_903798325.1 Fraxinus xanthoxyloides | reverse complement strand
CTGGAAAATATTTACCCACCAAAACATCAAGAATTTATTTTCCTCAAAAATGTGGAAAATTTGAAAAGTTAGAAAATATTTTCCCAGGAAAATTTTGCCTATCAAACACTACAAAAATTGAAAAATGGAAAATATTTTCCATTTTCCATTTTCCATGGAAAATTATGCCTATCAAACAGAGCCTAAGTGAATTTATGTCCATACCTCCCCACTTAACTCATTACCATTCGTACCATATTAATAAAGTATCTAGTTTCTGTCCTGTTGTCTACCCTACCATGCCTCAAACATTGTACCTACTCTCAGGGAAAGTAGATCTAAGGGTACGTTTGATGGGCAAATGTGGAAAGAAATTCAAGTTTCATGTTAGTTCAAAAATAAAAATCCACCAAACCCATATAAATTTGTTTTCCATGAAAATAAAGAAAATGTGGTTTAAAGTAGTTGTATCTTAAAATTTGATTTCCATTTTCAAGTTGCAATTAAACGACTAAAGTGGAATTTGTTTTCTTCGGATGTGACATTTTCCATGAAATTTGTTGCAATCAAACATGACCTAAGTGAATTTCTGTATACATCTCTCTGATGTGCTATTCTGCTGTTATGAGAGGTTTCCGTTTGTGTATATTTGTTTAACTAGCACTATTTTAACTCTTTTTTACATATTCATTTTCATCACACATTTACATAAATATTCTACACATAAATTCAATTTTTTTCCTATTTTCTTCCTATTTTCTAACTACACATTTTTTAAAAATCATTATTCAAAAAATTGTTTTGGTAATATTTTAAGTTAAATTCAACAATTAATTTTAATCACTCATTTTATGAGATAAATAACTTTTCAATCACATATTTGATCGATTTTTATCAAAATTTGCCAAGGATATTGGAAGTTTTTTCACCAATTTTGACCCATTTCGGATGACACTATTTATGAGGAATCGAAAAAATTGGTGCTTATTAATTTTTTGGGAATTGATTTTGAATGATTTTAAAACCATCCAAAATCGGTATAGCGTAATTTTGATCGATTTTCTCAACCCATCAAATCAACTGATTTTGGCTGTTTCTCATATTATCTTCTGATTTTACCTTGTAAAAAATAATTATTCCATCATCCATCATATTTACTTCAAAATTAACTTATAAATAAAAATATAATAACTAAAAAGTTATTTACAAGCAAAAAAAAATTCACTTATTAAATAAAAGAAATTATTTATAAGCAAAAAATTCGCTTGAGATAATTTAAAAGTTTAAAATTAACTGATACTTATAAGTTAAAAATATTGACTTAAAATTTTAAGTAGATATTTAACTTTACTTAATTTTTAAGTTAAATATTAACTTACATGTAAAAAAAAAATACCTATAATAATATCACTTATGAGGGAAAAAAATTCATATAAGAAATTATAAATTGAAAATATAACTAAAGGGGCATATATATGTAATTTTATTATTTTAAAAAACTTTCATGATCGATGGATAAGAAACTCTCAGGTAAATGTTAGACCATTTTAAAAATCGTTACTAAAATTCCTTTAAATCGATTAGCTTTATCATGGCCCTGTTTGGTACAGTTTAAAATCCAATTAAAATTGAAAATATGGCCGTTATTGGACCCCACCCGTCTAATAAAAGTCAACCATAACGGCTAGTTTTTTTAATTTTAATCCGATTTTAATCCCTATCAAACACTTTTGAAACTCCTAAGCCAACCCTAAAACAGTATTTCTTAGGGCGTGTTCGGTAGAGATTAAAGTCAGATTAAAATTGAAAAACTAATCGTTATTGTTGACTTTTATTAGACGAGTGAGATCCAATAACGATTATATTTTAAATTTTAATTGAATTTTAAGTACGACTGAACACACCATTAACTACAGCAAACATGGGTTAAATCTGAGTGAATTTATGTGCACACCAACTCCCGTCTACTCAAACCCGAACGTAATGATAGAATCTTCCATGAAACCCCGTTAAGCGTGCCACCCTTTTCATCTTGAGTTAAAAATAAAATAAAAAAATGCATAATTTGGAGAAGAAAATAATGTTTTATTATTCGTCAAGTTTATGATCAAATTTTTTTGTATTCCGTATCGAGAAAGAAATATCATTTGTACAGTTGTGTGAATTCAATGGAGAATACTGCCCAAAAGTTAGACCTGCCAATGGGAACAAGCATGTTCACATTCTTCACTTCTCCGCCACTTCATCTTATATATTACACAAGGGTTTCTGTCATCCCTCATCTCTCGCACACAACACGCACTTGAATGCGAAATCGTGGAGTGAAGCAGAAAACTTAGTTATCAGATTTCATTCATTGGGAATTCTGGATTCTTGCTGTATGCTAAGGTAAATTACTGAAGCTGTCTCACGTTTGTTTATGGGTTTTGTGTTTGTTTTCGTATTTTAGTAATTGAATTTCAATCAAAATCATGTCATTACCTAATCGTAACGTAGTAATTGAATTTCAATCAAAATCATGTCATTACCTAATCGTAACGCAAAAATTGAATGGAGTCTTTTTCCTGTTTTGTCATTTATCACACATTATGTCGTACTCCCGACATCCCATGACATACGCAGTCGGTCAGATTCTGACATTTATTTGTTTTTTAATTTTTGCCCTTTCTGTTGTACGTACATATCTCAACAAAAGCATCGTTATTGTCAATATTTATAGATTTATCTAATGCTTACCAATTCTTACTGCTTTGGAGTTCTGTTGTAAGCAGTTAAATTTGACTCCAGCCTTTATATTTCAATTTATTGATCATTTCATTTAGACAATTATATTGAAATTTTCATTTCCCCCTTGTTGGACGTATAATACTTTTTCTTATTCCTAATACTAATCAAAGTGTGGTTTTGGTTTTTTAATATGTTTGTTTATGATATAAAGAAATATTTACACGGATTATTTCATTAATGAAGGAAACTGTGACATCTTATTGAGGTATACTCTGGCTACTTGGTAGAGCATGATGGCTAGATCACTTCGAATGATTTGGTTTCCGATATTGCTGTTACTCCTGCTAGAGAACAGTAAAGGAGTATTCTCAGCTTCCAACTACTTAATTGGGCTCGGAAGCTATGACATTACGGGGCCAGCAGCTGATGTCAACATGATGGGATATGCTAACACAGACCAGATTGCTTCTGGAGTTCACTTTAGGTTGCGAGCTCGTTCTTTCATTGTAGCAGAACCACAAGGAAGTCGGGTTGTATTTGTGAATCTCGATGCTTGCATGGCCTCACAACTGGTGACAATTAAAGTACTTGAGAGGTTGAAAGCAAGGTAGTCAAATTAAGTTTTACCCTCCTCATCCCCACCTGGTTTGCTATATTGTGGTGCCTAAGTGATTTTCTATGCGTTGAGTTGGTAATACTTGTTCAAACAAAAAAGTAAATTAGAATATTGTTGCTTTAAGTATCTCAATAGATCTAGACTTCTAGTAAAGAATAGATCGGAAAGGAAGACAAGGAGTCACCTAGATTACTCCAATTCATTGGGAATAAGGCTTAAGTTGTTGCGATTTGTTGTAGACACTTTCTGTGTTGTTAATATTGTGGATATCGAATTAAGCATATCCTTGTTGCTTTTCTAGGTATGGAAATCTTTACACAGAAAGTAATGTTGCTATTAGTGGAATTCACACACATGCCGGCCCCGGCGGTTATCTTCAGTATGTTGTATACATCGTAACATCGCTTGGTTTTGTGCGCCAATCTTTTGATGCTCTTGTTGATGGAATTGAGCAAAGCATTGTACAAGCTCACAGTAACCTTCGTCCTGGATCAATATATGTGAACAAAGGTAATGGAATGTGATATTTAGACTCTTAGTAGTTTTCTTATTTATGTTTGATAGAGTTGTCACTGTTTCAAATCCAGTCTACAGGTTCTCTTTCAACGAGTTTTCCTTCTCATATTGTGGTGTTATAAATGGAACTTCTGGGCACCCATCTGGCAGCATTTTGTAGTCAGTGTCTTACTAAATAAAGTTTACTTTGTAAACACTCAAGTTTGGGCGCAGTAAGTTATTTTGCTGCTAAAGCATGTTCGCTATGGACATAATTTTGAGGAAAGCATATGTTATCCTCTTGTCTCATGAAGTAATTTTTCATTTGATTCATTTGGCATATGCTAACTATGCTATTGTTCCACAGTGAAATACTATAGGATTGGTTCTACATTTTCCCTAGTTCATGTGGATTATACATTTTAAGGCTATATATTTGTTAACTAAGAGCATAATATTTTTAATTAACCTTTTTTTTCGATTCAACCCCAAGTTTCTTTATGCTTGTCTATCTTGAATTGAACTTAAACATACCTTTATTAGCTTGTCTCATACTCAAGGTCAAAAATGTTTTTAAAATAACTTCTCATTTTTGCTCCAATTGTTCAACTGCATATTACCAAGTGCCATCAATAGCAGAATAACTATGGATCACTTCGTTTAGCCTGCTTCTTGTTTGATTTTATAGTTTAAACTGTTATGCCCGTTTCTGGGAAATGATGTTCAAGAGTGTGTGTGGTATCTTGAAGAAAATTGTGGGTACTATCTCTTTGACCTCTATATATTATTGTGATCAGTTTTGGCCTCAAACTACAGGTGAACTTTTAGATGCTGGGGTTAATCGTAGTCCGAGTGCTTATCTCAATAATCCTGCAGAAGAACGCAGGAAATACAAATATGATGTCGATAAAGATATGACCCTTTTGAAGTTTGTTGATGATGAACGGGGTCCAGTTGGTAGCTTCAATTGGTTTGCTACCCATGGAACTTCTATGAGCCGTACAAACTCATTGGTAAGTGGGGACAACAAAGGAGCTGCTGCACGTTTTATGGAAGACTGGTTTGATCAGAACAACAGTGGAAAGATACTTTCTTATGTATCCAATGCTGAAGATACCCCATTAACAGCCTCAAACATGATTCCAGTTCAAGAAAATCGTAAGTTTCTACATACTTATCTGAATAATTATCTGTTTTATGCATAAAATACAATAACAATTTTCGAAATTGACTTGTAGAACATTGTGATCACGTGTTTCCTGTTCTTAGATGTCTGATAACAAGGTTTTGACTTGAAAAAATCTTATACCATATCTAGCTACTTACCAGTTTGAATTATGAAAGCATTTTACCTTGGAGAATTGTATATGCATTTAGGTTCTTGTTTTCTGCCAATATTCCTGACTGATCCAGGGCAGGGTACTGTTTCCTGCTTAGTGCTGACTATGGAACCTCTTCAAGTCCATTGTTTTGGCTATAGTTAACTGAAACCTAAGTTCCTTAGATTTATATAGCTTAGGTAAGTTCTCTCTCAACTAATACTTTACAATACTGTGCAGGAATGGATGTGTAAAGTAGGCATAGAAGTATGTTAGTTTGTGCTTACTCGTTTGTGGTTGTTTATTAGTCAAACTCACCTGTTTGCATAAGTAAAACTCTAATTACTTTCTGGAAAAGTAACTTTTAATCATAGCCGACAACCTCTAACAATATCATCTGTGATAATGGACGAAAGAATTTCAACTGATTCTCGCTTATCTATCTTTGTGGCTGCCTAAATACAGATCATGAATTACATGAACTTGCTGCTTCTTTCCAATCTGGTTCGGGCAAACCGATACGTATAAGGAGTACTCTCAGTCAAGCTGGTAGGCCTAGATTTGTGTCAGCATTTTGTCAAACCAATTGTGGGGATGTTAGCCCAAATGTGCTCGGAGCCTTCTGCATAGATACCGGATTACCTTGTGACTTCAATCATAGTACCTGTGGTGGGAAGAATGAGTTATGCTATGGGCGAGGTCCTGGGTATGCATATTTTCACAGTTTGAGAAACTTCGGCTAATCTATCAAAATACAACAAAATTAATTATTTCAAAACTTATGACTTTTTAAGCTTAGCCAAACATGCTCTTTGTCATATGGCAGAAATAAAATCGCTACTACGTTGTAGTTTTCAGAAGTCGACCATACATTATCCTGAAACTTTAATCTCGTCTCTTGCTTGCATGGCAGATACCCGGATGAATTTGAAAGTACACGTATCATTGGTGATAGACAATTCAAAAAAGCAGTGGAACTTTTCGACAAAGCATCAGAAAAATTAAAGGGAAAGGTCGATTATCGCCATACTTATCTGAACTTCTCCAACCTTGAGGTGACAATTTCTAAACAGGGTGGAGGTAATGAGGTTGTGAAAACCTGTCCAGCTGCAATGGGGTTTGCATTTGCTGCTGGTACAACTGATGGACCTGGTGCTTTTGATTTTAAGCAAGGAGATGTCAAGGTACTGCTGTTTGATGCAGGTTGTATAATCACAACTCTATGCTATCATCTAGCAAAGTAGCATACTTATGTTCTCTGTCTCTCTCTCCATCCAGGGGAATGCATTTTGGAGGCTGGTAAGGAACTTACTTAAAACACCAGACCAAAAACAAGTTGATTGTCAACGTCCAAAGCCCATTCTGCTTGACACTGGTGAAATGAAATTGCCTTATGATTGGGCGGTGAGTTACCATAATGGTATTTTTTTATTTTCCGTTATGGTTTGATTTTGCAATCTTTTAGACATTTTGCAATAGAAAGCAAATTGAGATCCGAAACAGTCAAACTCTTCAATTTTTGTCTCCATGAGTAAATAGTAATCTTCTTTTACATGATGTACAAACAGCATGAGCCTGAAATGTTATTAGTTATTGTTTTGTTATCTAGAATTTCTTAATAGATATCACATAATTAATGCAGATGTTTCCATAAAAAATTTCCATAAAGTTTTTCGTTTTATTGATAATTCAATGTAAGTAGGCAAGCTTTGTATGTACCACTCCTTGAGATTAGATTATTAGGGGTGCATGAGAACGCTAATTTGAATAGACTGTCGTAATAAAACATTTTTGTTTACTCTCAGGTCATACCATCTTATATTTCCATTTTAGTTTCCTAAAAGCAAAAACACCAATTATTTATGATCAAGGCCGACAAAATTTAGCTGCTGTTACATAATGGGAAAAAATAGAGTAAGTGGGGAATAATTAGAAACAGAAATAGTAGATATTGTCAGATTACTCTATTCCACATTATCTACACTTTTAGTGGAGGTGAGCTATTACTTCATATACAGGTGGAAGGCCCCTGTTTAGTGGCCTTAAATTTAATTTACATTAATTTATTTTTCATACTCATTTTCAATCACACATTCACACGATAAAATATTCTATATGTAAACCCAAATTTTTTTTCTACTTCTTAACCACACATTCTCCAAAAAATACTAGTCAAAACATAATTTTTCACAAATTGAAGGCCACCAAACAGGGGCCCATGGTGTATTTGATGAATATTATTGAAGAAATAATGTATTTTAAATAGTGAATGATGAGAAATATGTGGTTAAAAAGTAAGGAAAAGTTATTGATGTGATGGAAAATATTTTTTTATTGACAAATATGTGGTTGAAAATGAGTTTTGAAAAAATGTATTTTGAAAGAATGTGTACCAAATGGGGGCCTAATATCATTTAGTAATTGAGCATGTTTGGCTAACTTCAAAAAAAAATAAAAAAAATTGAAAGTACACTTTTGGAAATAAGATTTTGAAGTAACTCAAAAAACTAACTTCTGAAATAGCTGCATCCTGCATATATGGCAAAAAAGGATAAGTATATTTTACTTTTCTTTAACCTTAGCCAAGCATGCCCTATGTTGGTTTTTCTTCCTCATAACCATAGCTGAGATTATATTGGCTCGGCCATACTAATAATGCCAGGAAAATTGTGCCTAAATCTTGTAGTCCTCTCTGAGGGAAACAAACAATGGATGGAAATTTGACCTCTCGTTATGAATATGCTGAAAAGATAAATAGTATAGATGCTTGGAAGTCATCTTTTTTACTCTATTATGAAGGAATCATTTTCTCCTCTCAACTCTTGTTCTTCTGTACAAAGATTGATGATAATTTGGTTTCTCCTTTGGTTTTGCAGCCTGCAATACTTCCAGTCCAGATTCTGAGGATTGGGCAGCTGGTCATTCTCAGTGTACCCGGAGGTAGAAACTTAACTTATTTTTAGCTGCTATACCGCACTGTCCATTTATATAATTGAACTAGCTGTGCGTTTACTGTTCTTATTTTTATGCCCTCAAAGTTCCATAAAATTTTAAGTCAATCACAAATTTAACGTGGACTTCCTTGAGTGAAAATATACTATATGTTTTTATTATCCTAAGATGAGTAAAATTTGAAGGCATTTTTTATGATGACTAATATTTTATTTTTCATGAATGCTGACCTTATGATTTTACGTGACAGAATTCACAACGATGTCTGGAAGACGGCTCCGAGATGCCGTGAAAACAGTGCTCACAAGTGGAAGTAGCAAAGAATTTGATGCAAATGTTCATGTAGTAATAGCAGGCCTGACAAATACATACTCCCAATATGTAACAACCTTCGAGGAGTACCAGATGCAGAGATACGAGGTCAGTGACTTGATTATGATAAGAAGACAGTAAACAGCACGTGGTCCAAAATCTTACATAATGAAATGAACAACTTTAATAGCTAGTCGACAACCATTGCTGTAATGTTGAATTATTGACTCCAGTAAACTAGAAAAACTAACTCTGCGATCACATTTGAAGATTATCTCAGGCCAATTAAAACTGGCAATCATATATGTTGCAAGAATTGGAGGTTTTCCTCTAATATACAGTAGCTAGCTAGTATCCAATTTGTAGAAAACAATGTGAATGGATCTGAAGAAAATGAAAACTTGTTACATTTTGGAGAACTAAAATTAATTCCTCCTAATGAGTCATAAAAATTCACCTAGATAAATTTCTGAAGAAAATGAAAACTTGTTACATTTTGGAGAACTAAAATTAATTCCTCCTAATGAGTCATAAAAATTCACCTAGATAAATTTCTCACCTAATGTTTTTAGCAATCCATGACATGTTTTCGTCCTTTACAGGGTGCCTCAACACTATTTGGTCCATATACTCTCAGTGCCTACATTCAGGAGTTCAAGAAGCTTGCAGCGGCCCTTATCAGCGGTAAACCAGTGCAGTCGGGTCCCCAACCCCCAGATCTACTAGACAAACAAATAGGCTTTCTAACACCAGTCGTGGTGGATGCAACTCCTCTCGGTGTGAACTTTGGTGATGTTAGCGTTGATGTACCCAAGAACTTGACCTTCAAGAGAGGTGACAATGTAACAGTTGTTTTCTGGTCAGCAAACCCAAGAAATGACCTCATGACTGAAGGTACATTTGCTCTCGTGGAGATTCTTCGAGGGAAGGATTCGTGGGTTCCTGCTTATGATGATGATGATTTTTGCCTTCGATTTATTTGGTCGAGACCTGCTAAACTTAGTCCTCTAAGTCATGCAACCATAGAATGGAGGGTACCGGGAGCAGTTGCTTCAGGTGTATATAGAATAAGGCATTTTGGTGCTGCAAAGGGTCTTTTGGGGCCGATCAAGCATTTTACAGGTTCTTCAAGTGCTTTTGTGGTGGCTTGAGACTGGTATCTTCATCTAACATTCTGCATCTAAGTTATCATATAATAATATATCCGTAGGTATTAATAGACTTCAGTCGAAATGCAATTTTCTATTTATTATTTTCATGACTTTTGATTTGTTCTGTCAAGAACTAGAGATTGGCGAAGGTATGGTAGAATATTTGTGCCACGCTTTCTTATATTTTAACAGCAATATATGTTACTCCTGTTTCTCCAAGCAAATGGGATTAATTTTTTCCCTCTCATCAGTTAAATTCATGATCCCATTGCACACAAACACGTTACTTTTTAACAGAAATGTAAAAAGAGTCCGCCGATTAAAAATCAAGTGGTGCAAAAATTTTAAATTGGAACTCAAATTTTACGAAAAGGTAACTGGAATCTAATGTATTATTAGTTCTTTGCACATTCCTTTTAATATGAAGGAAGAGTGATGGGGACAAAGGAAACCAAGAGAAAACAGAACATCAATATGGCTAGTTTAATTAAAACTGGCAAGAAATCTATAACATTAAAAATTAAAACAAAATCAAGGATTTCTACAGCACCTAGATGTGGAGGTGAAACCCTCAGGAAATAATCTCAAGGCTTAATATCTTCATCACGCTCTTCTATCTTGGGTGCCAAGTAGAACCTGATATAACCCATCTCAGCAATCTTGTACGCGACTACAGCTGGAAGCTCTGATGACAGGCTGATAGTAACCATGTTCGATAATGGAGTTGCCTTAGTGGAGGAGTTCAGGTACCTCAGAGCAAATGTCAGTGATACTGGCTCATTCATCTCTATGATTGTTGCGTCCTCTGGCTGCATATTAGAAAATAAATCATTCACCATCATGCCATTAACAAGGGAGCGACAACAACTTCTAAGGGTCCGTTTGATTGCAAAAGTGGAAAATGAGTGGAAATAAAATGTTTTACATAGAATTAAATTGCCTAAAAATTGTTTTATTGGGAATTGTAATTAATTGTGTTTGATTGGTATAATTTTCCACCTGATCCGTTTGGTTTTGTTTTTCATGAAAATTGTCAATTAAAGAAATAAAATTTCTTACAATTGGGGATAGAATTTGTTTAGATTGCCAAAAAATTAAAATTGGAAAAAAAAAATGGTGTTCGTTTGGCTATGTTTAACATGAAAATTGTCAATATAAAGGATAATATTTTTTTTATAATTGTGGATAGATTTTGTATCCATTGCAAAAAAAAAAAAATAATAAATAAAATAAAATTAAATTAAAGTAGCATGGAAACCATTTTCCTTCAAATTGGTGAAATGTGGAAAAAAGTGGCTATCAATCATAACCTAAGGGTCCGTTTCATTGCAAGGGTGGAAAATGGGTGGAAATAAAATGTTTTACATGGAAAAGATTTTCCTGAAAAATATTTTACAGGGAATTGTAATTAAGAGTGTTTGATTGGTATAATTTTTCATGGAAAATATTGAAAGTTTGGAGTCCGTTTGGCTTCATTTTTTTATGGAAATTGTCAATTAAAGTGATAATATTTTCTACTATTGGGTCTAGAATTTGTTCCCATTGTCAAAAATAAAAAAATAAAAAAATTGAAAAAAATAATCACACCGAATACCATTCGTTTGATTTTGTTTCGCACGGAAATTGTCAATAAAAGTAAATTTTTTTTTTTTACAATGGTTGATAGAATTTATTGCCATTACTTAAAAAAAAAGCAAAAAAAAAAAAGGTAGAAATTGCTTTCCCACCTAATAGGTGGGAAAACAAAATCAAGCAAATGTGCATCAAAGGATTGTACTTAGAAAAAGGTGGAAAACTTTTTCCATAAAAAAATTTACCTATCAAACAGTTTTTTTAAGGATGGAAAAGGAAAACATTTTCCTTTTCCATGGAAAATTAAAGCTATCAAATGGAGCCTAACAATTTGCATAATATGAGGCAGAAAGGCAACTGTACCTTGTCCATTGTTGTATTTTGCCTGCAAACAACATTTAGTGTCCCAATGTCTCCTCTTGTCAAGAATTTTACACCTTCATATGTCACGGATATCACAACTGCAATCAACAATCATACCAAAGGTCAAAAATATCCACGTGATTGCACATTATAACAGTGTTATTGGCATCATAGATTAGTTCTCCAATGTCCCCAGTGTATTCAAATTGTAGTAAATGAGATTAACTTAGGATTGCCTTAAATATTTAGCCATACTATATTAACCAAGAAAATATCTGGGGGATGGAATGGCGGTGAGGGAGTCATTTTGAATTTCCAATTTTCTTCTCTGATGATCACCCGTGTCACCAATACTGTTAAGATCTTTACAAATTCTTGCAAACTCTGTCGAAGGCATCCTAAATATTGCATGGTACTCAGCTTCACGAATTCCAAGATGCTCACTGTCAATATCCATGAGCTTCATCTCAAAATCTGAAATCTTATCTTGTGTTGTATAATCCATAATTGCAATACCAAAAAACATAGGTCAGCATATAAAAATGAAATCTACAAACCCGAATGTCAGAAGAATAAAAACACGGATAATGCTACTTCTCCCAAGTTGGATGACAAAAGTTGATAACAAAGTGAGGTGTAGGGTTGAGATTGAACGGAAATGGACAACTGAGTTTAAAAATTTGGATAATGCTACTTCTCCCAAGTTGGATGACAAAAGTTGATAACAAAGTGAGGTGTAAGGCTGAGATTGAACAACAATGGACGGCTGAGATTAAAAATCTTGTCTGACACATTTCTTGCAAGACCCATTCTCTTTCTTGTCACCCATGTCTTGACTAACCATTCTCTTCTCGTTTGAAAGAGAGGGAAAATGAGGGAAGGAAATAAAATTGGGAAATCAATGACGCTATACCTTCTCCAGCTACGATTGGCGACTTCTCGGCGAATAGAACTTTCAGGCGATTAAAATCTCTTCAAGCACGATACTGACATTAATTTTGACATTTTTGAGAGATCTCTTTTCTCATTTTTTTCCTCATTCGTCTGCGCAAGAACAATTGAAGATGGAAACTCTACATTTTCGATCTCAAGTACTTTCTCAACACTATGAAAGTACAAGAACTTCCAGTGGAAGATGAAAATTGTAGATGTCGTGTTTAGGTTTTGACTTTCAGTGTTGCCCCTTTAACAATGAAATTTAATCCCGTAAACTTGGATTGAACTCACATTTCCAGGAGTTTTTTCTACCTGTTTCCGACAATAACTTCAACAGCTATGAAAAATCTTTCATCACAATAATATAGGTCAAAAGAAGGAATGTAGACTTAAGAAGAATCAGAAAAGAAAGGAACAAAAGATCCAGTATTTTAAACCAAAAACATAATATCATAAGCCATGGGGCCATCATCCCTTTGTCTAGTCAGCTAGAGATGGCAAAAATTAATTAGAAGTCAACAACTAGTCACACAACGCAGGAGCAGTGGCAAGTGTGAAGCATGAAAGCATTTAAATCAAATACCTACTTAGAGCAGGAGTGCCCAAAAACATGCATTAAACATAATTATTCTCTATTACTTTTTAATCTCATACAGTTTATATTATGAAACAAGCCATTTATGAAAGCCATTTTTTTTTGCTTTATCATCAGTTCATTTTTTGTTCATAAATAATGTGTAAGTGTTTATGTTTCTTAGGAGAAGAAAACATGGAAGATGTTTTGTTTGTGGATTTTAAAAACGATAACGTTGACGAAAATGTGAATGTTGTGGAAGATAAAACAGCAGAAGAAGATGGTTTGACCATGCCTAAGGTTGGTATGCAGTTTCAGAATGAAAAAGAAGTGTATGATTTTTATGTGAGATATGCGTATACCATAGGTTTTCCAGTTAGAAAGAGGAGCTCGGCGAGGGATGATGGTGGTGTTTTGAGATATATCACATTCACATGTAGTCGTGAGGGACGGAAAGGTGGTAATATAAGCAATATCATGAAGCCACAACCAACAATTAATATGGGGTGTAAAGCAATAATATCTGCATCTTTAGATATACATGGTGTTTGGAAAATTAACAATGTCCACCTCGACCACAATCACAAGACTAGTCCTACTAAGTCGAGGTTGTATCGGTGCAACAGAGTGTATAGCAGGAATACCGTTGCATAAAAGTTTTAACTTTGCAGTTGTTGAAGCAGGTGGCTATGAGAATATCATGTTTGTGGAGAAGGATTATCGTAACTATGTTGAACAGGCGAGACGCCTAAGACTTAGTGAGGGTGATACGGCTGCAATCCAATCTTACTTTTCGGATATGCAAGCACGGTGCACAGGATTTTACTTTAGTATTGACTTGGACGAAGATTATCAACTGAAGAATGTATTTTGGGAGACAATAGGTCTAGGCAAGCATATAAGGAGTTTCGGAGATGTCGTCACGTTCGATATAATCTTACTAATAAGTATGACATGCCATTCGCCCCTTTTGTTGGCGTTAATCATCATGGGCAATCAACATTGTTGGGTTGTAGTTTGGTATCGAATGAGGACACTGATATATTTGTGTGGTTGTTCAGGACATAGCTTAAGTGTACGCATGGTCAAGCTCTGCATGAAATAATTATCGATCAAGATAGAGCTATGCAAAATGCAATTCAAATAGTTTTTCCTAATACGAAGCACAGATGGTGTTTGTGGCACATTCTGAAGAAGTTGCCAGAAAAATTTGGATATCACGTGGACAAAGCCGCGATATTTTCAGTTATCCACGTACTGGTTTATGATTCACAGTCAGTGGAAGAGTTCGAGGAAGATTGGAGAGATATGGTTGAAAGGTATCATTTGCATGATAATGTTTGGTTGTCAGGATTGTTTGAAAATCGTATTCGTTGGGTGCCTTGTTTCTTGAAATCAACTTTCTGGGCCGGTATGTCAACGACATAAAGAAGTGAAAGTATGAATGTCTTCTTCGACTGTTATGTACACGCGAAGACATCGTTGAAACAGTTCGTTGAACAATATGAACGAGCACTGCGGAATAAGGTCGAGAAGGAAATTCAAGCTGATTTCAAGTCATTCTCTCAAGTCCTACCATGTGCGACAACATACGAAATGGAAAAGCAATATCAGTCATTATATACAATTTCAAAGTTTCGAGAAGTTCAATCCGAGTTTACGGGAAAGGTTTATTGTGATCTCATATTCGCAGTAGAGGGACATATAAGGACGATGTATGAAGTATGTGAAGACGTAGTGTGCGGTGAGCGAAGAAAGAAAAAAATATTTATGGTCTGGTTTAATAAAGAGAAATGTGAAGTGCTTTACAGTTGTCTCTTGTTTGAGTTTCGAGGAATATTATGTAGGCATGCAATCACAGTTATGATACGTAATAACGTTAATGTAATGCCGGATCGGTATATATTGCGGAGATGGAGAAAAGATGTCAACAGAGCACACACGAGGGTAGTCGTTACCTATGATGGTTTGGTTAGTACTCCAACACATATGAGGTATGACGACATGTGTCAGTCATTCGCGGAGGTGGCAGACCTTACTGCCGACAATGAAGGGAAGTACACGACTATCAAAGGTTGGATAGAAATTCAGAAGAAAGAACTTAGTTTGACAAAGTACAGTTGTGGTAGTAATAACATTTCACAGTGTACTTCAT
This sequence comes from Fraxinus xanthoxyloides, assembly GCA_903798325.1. Classification (NCBI taxonomy): domain Eukaryota; kingdom Viridiplantae; phylum Streptophyta; class Magnoliopsida; order Lamiales; family Oleaceae; genus Fraxinus; species Fraxinus xanthoxyloides. The sequence continues at coordinate 5,109 of CAIGRL010160511.1, read as the reverse complement.
ATCAGAAAATAGGAAGTGCGAATATAAAGGATCGAAATCATCAAAGACAAAGGGAGCACCTAAGATTAAACGAAGAAAAGGCATGTTGGAAGCGAGCTCAAAGAAATCAAAGGTATATTCTAATGTGATGCTCATTTATTCAATCTTTGTTATACAGTAATTCATATTTGTGGTTGGTTTATTTGCAGGCACACTCGAATCAAGTAAAAAGAAATAGTCCGGCACCAAGACCTAGTAATATCCCAGATAATGCACCCGATAAAACTGTAACTTTATTGCCTTGTGTAATAGGACATGATGTATAACTTTATGGGTTTCATTTTGTGTACTAATGTAGAATTTGAACAACATGTTTGAATGTCATTATCCTACATATGTTGGTCGAAATTGAAAAATTGCAACCTGAATAGTAATAGTTGTAATTCCAGTATTACTTGATAGTTCTATATTGGATTTACAGTTTTTCAATTCAAATAATCAATGGAGAAAATGTATTCCAGTACGTTAAATAGCAAGCTCTTTGTCATAGATTTTCATTACATTGATAAGAGAATTACAACATCCGACAAGAGGCAACACTAACTTGGAAAAGTTACCTCGAACTACAACATAAGAGAATTACAACATACATCTGACTACTTCTTTACTGCATCAGCGCAAAAGACATAATAAACCTAGTATACTATGTCTTGTCCTTCCCCTTCATGTCTCGTTCAGCAGGTGGTTTGGGGCGGCTAATGCTCATGTTCACGTTCGCGGAGATCAACAGTTCTTCGTCGCTATTAAGCCGCACTTGAGATTCAAACCTTTTAGATATGTCGTCAACTTCTGTAAAAACACATGAAGCTGTAAAAAACACAAGATCTGGGCAAGTAAACTTAGAACTCAACTTCTCAAAAACTTAGAACTTAACTTCTCAAAAACACAAGACACATTGAACGCACAGAAACTTAATCCCAAACAAATAAATCCCAAACAAATAAACCCAAACTCAAATTAACAGAAGATATGGGCAAGTAACCCCATTCTTCAGAACGAAGGTCAGCGTAGACGCACTAAAAGTGAAACCCAAACAAAGTAATGTGAAAATGCAAGTCAAAAACCCAAACACAATAGCTCTAATTTTCTCAACAACGCGAGTTAAAACTCAAAATTACCAATTTGCAGAACACATTCTCCATTTCAAAATGCAAGTCAAAACCCAAACATGATATCTCCAATTTTCTCAAGAACGTAAGTTAAAACTCAAAATTACCACGACAAAACCCATTCTCCATTTCACAAAATTTGCTTCAAAATCGAGCATAAACCAGCAAATAAAGATCAATCAAACATTGCATACCCGTGGGCTTTGTATGTTAAGGGTTATTGAAGGCGACATATGCTATTTTGTTCGGAGACTGCCGGTGCTGAGCGGCTGCCGGATGTTCTTGCTTCGGGAGAGAGAACGAGGAGGAATGGAGTTGGGGAGAGAGAGAACGATGAGGTATGTTTCTGCTCTGGGACAATAATGGATGAGAGAGAGAGAATGTGTTTTAATTCAAATTTTACTTTTCCCTTTTTTTTAATAGATGCCACGTCATTTAGTAACCCAAGTTTGTCATCCAACTTGGGTAGTGTAGCGCAATTGTAAAAACACAATCCCAAACCAAGAATAAACCAGGACTGCTCGTCAACTAGATTCAAAATCAGATGATAATGTATTTAAAAACCACAGATAATTAAAGATAAAGACTGGAAAAGAATAACATCAAATCTCTACTTGGGTAAACTTGCTAGAAAACATAGAGAAGTAACACAAGAATATAGGGAAATCCATTGACTCCAAAATCCACATTATTAGCCTTTGGCATCTTAGTTTCAACTTTCATAAAAAAAAAAAGGGTTTATTCAATTGAGACTTTTAAAGACATTTAGAGAATTAAAAAGTTTAGGTGTATCAATTGAGACTTTTAAAAATTCTCTAAAAGTTTAAGTGTATTCAATAAAGATTTTTATAGACTATTAAACAACTCGTATTATCTAGTTTCCACCTTAGCCTCCTATTTGGTATCTATTAAATTTTCATTTTCATTTTTATACTCATTTTCAATCACACATTCTTCAATAAAATAATATTTTTCATCACATTAATAACTTTTCATTCATTTTCGACCACACATTATCCACCTATCTACTATTCCAGAATACATTTTTTCAAAATAATGTGGCTCAAACACAATATTAGTTAAATAACTCAAATTTTCAAAAACATATTTGAGACAAAATCACCTTTTTAAAAATTAAAATTCATAAAAATTCTCGTTAAAAGTTGATAATTTAGAAAAATCGAAAGAGGGGGAGGGGGGAGGGAAGCAACTGAACTACATGCTAAAATTCACATTTATGCCCTAATTTTCTTCAATTAACCAAATTAGTAATTGCTCACGTTACCAAATTATTTTGTATTTTAAATCTTAAATGTCATTCCTAAAGCAAAGATCTCATCATCAATAAAATGACAAAGAATTACGGAATCGTAACTGAACAATTAGGGTAAAAATTATAAACCCAATTAAATGAAACACATACTCGGGCTTTCAAACATGAAAGTGACTGTATCACTGCCATCGTCAGCCTTAATAGTGATGATGTCATCATTTTCGGCACACTTGAGCATCTTCGTCATATTGCCCAGATTCATCCCCATGGAAAGGTTCCTGTTACATCGATAATGCTCGATGCCCTCGGATCTGAGGAGCAGCGCCACCAACGCCATGTGGTTGCTGTCAATCACCTGCAGAGAACGAAATTAGCATCGTTCACAAGATCCTTTATGGATTCCAGAACCTTCTTCAATAGGCTTCCCTGCACTAGCCTCAGTTCCAACATATTTGGTTCTGGTTTTGCGAGGGAAACTATGGCTGGATTTGAAAACTAAGGAGAAAAATGAAATAGGAAATGGGAGGGAAAGAGAATTAAAGGTTTATATAAAGAGATTAAGGAATTGAAATTGAAGAACGTTACTAGCGAGAGTGTGATTCGAAGCGCACAAAATGGAAATGCCATCCAATTCGAGGATTGAAGGTTGTGCACTATTAGTAGTTTAGATGATTCATCATTAATGGTTGACGGTACGCTCATAATTCTACAATTTTATTCCCTCAAATCAGACAGTAGAACATTTTCATAGAAGCAACAGGTGAATCAAATGAAATATTATTTTCCAAGGCATAAAAGTCATATAATTTTAGATGGTGTAAATGAATTTCCTTCAATTGTTGCTAGATTATTGGAGAATACGGAGATGGAACATACACCAATCCTGAAAACTAATTTTAACACACAAGAAAAAATATATTCTCGAACATCCAAGTCAAGAAGGGCTGGTATAGATCTAATTATATTGTCCATTAAGTGTCAAAATGGTCTAACAATGAACTAAAGATAATATTGGTTGATATATATTTAGCAGAAGCACAGTGCAGTAGATATATAATTTTGCCAACAATATGTTTACTTGGTTTCTCACAATTTAAGTCTACTACATATTCATTGTTACAATACATTTTGTTGTTTAGTAGAAAGCCAGGGCACCAATTGTGGAATGCCAAAAAAGAGAAATGATGTCTACGTTGTGGCGAACTGGCGATGGCTTTTGTACAACCAGGAAAACTCCTCACAAGATGAATGTCCAGTAGCGTTAGTGGCGAACGTGAATCAAGATGTGGTTGTTTAGGGACATCTAATCCTAAGCATACAATTGACAAAAGGGAGATACAGAAGAAGAGGTCGTGGAGATATCCTTCAATATAACCATTTGTATAGGAAAAAGAGATATGGAAGAGAATGAGAAACGAAAGGGAAGGGATTCGTGAATGTATTCCACCTATATAATTGATTAGAAGTCTTGGGATTTAATTTCATGTTTATGTACTAGGAGCAATCTTCATTGAATGTCTCTGTTAGTTTGGTTGTTGTTGTTCTTCGAATTGTCTGGATGGTGGTAGTTAGTATGTGAGTTAAACTTATGTAACTTCTGTCACTTCCTGAGTAATGAATATTGTATGACTAATGAATATTCTTCTACATGCTGCACCATTTTTCACTTCCTGTTTTTTTTTTTTTTTTAAAGTTCAATGAGTTTACTTCAACATGCTTTATCTCTGCAAGTGCCTTCTCTAATCTTGTAGAAGAAGCTCTATTACTTGATTATAGATCATTTTATCATTTTTCCAATTTCTCCTTAAAGTTCCTCAAATCTCATAGGTCATCTTTTATTTTTAGCTCAACTTTAATCTGTACCAGTGTAATTGTCCATGTTAATAATACAAATTCTTGAAATAAATTGAAAACAAACAAACTAATTAATAGTTTCGTTTATGGTAAGGTAGATATTTACCACAGTAAACAATAATGTTTCTTTGAACAAAGAACATTATACAAAGGAAAAACCAGTTAATATAGCAAAAAAGAAGCCATGTTTTGATACATAGTACAAGTAAAGGCCAGAAGATTATACATTAACAGTAGCAGCCATGCAATCACATCCCCAACATATTCCATTGCCTTGGCTTCTTAAGTGGCCTGTTGGAACTGAAAAAGTGTGGATTCATATAGACTAAACTTCAAAAAATGGGTTTCCTATCTAGAAACTTGATATGCACTCATCCGTACAGGCATTAGAAACCACCATAAAAAACATCTAAAAACTCCATTATAAATATATGCATCACAATTAGTCACACATGTGTGCAAGACACACCATCAAAAACAAAATCCAAAGACAGATGTTGTAAACTGTAACACCATCTGTTAACCTGGAAAAATGGGGCTTACTAATCCATTTCACATCTCCTTCACATAGACATCACCTGCACACTAGAACATCCTGTTAGGAGGCAAATGTCACCGATCAAGAAAAAGGTTCGATGTCCGTTTGCACTCGACGGTCCAATCAACGGTCGGACGAGAGGAAAAAAGAATGGAAGAGAGGAGAGGGAATTTGGATAGAGTTAGAGAACATACCTTGGAATGAAATCACATATATATAAGAAAATGTAAATGGGCCAAGTTGGTAATGAGTCGAGCTCAAGATGCAATTAATTATTGGGAACAATACATAAATCC
>CAIGRL010160505.1:0-11051 GCA_903798325.1 Fraxinus xanthoxyloides | reverse complement strand
AGCTTTCCTAGTCGGGGTATTACATTTAGTATCAAGGAAAGTTTCATAATGGTTATTGAAGCTTTATTGCTTATGACGACTATTATTATCCACAAAAGAACCTAAAACTGGGGTTGATTTGAGATTGAACTCTTTTCTCTTGCCACAAGCACAACCAGAGAATTAAGCTTGATGGCTGAATTTGGTCCTTTAAGGGGTGCCTCTTCCCCATCCAACAAATAATTTTGACGATTGCAATATTGGATGTTCATACATATAGTCCTAAATACATTCATACGTACTTACATACACTAAGGTATATATCGGCGCATTATTTCGGGAGATAGCAAGGAGGGGATGTCACTTTTTTTTTTTTAGATGAATAGAGTATTAGATTCACTTTTTGATAGAAGATTTTTCAGAAGGGCCTTCTAATAATTCCCTATTTCCTTTCCTTCTCCAAGGTTGTCTTTGATACACCTTTGGGTCCGCCTTTTTTTTTTTTTTAATAATCGTGGATGTTCGGGGCAGTTTGCGCGCACCTCGACTAATCCCATGGGGCCTTGAACTGCAGTTTGAGAGAAAGGACTCCATAAAATCTTACCTGTGAAATTAGGTAGTTTTTGTTTTTGTCATCTAATTGTTATGCAAAATTAGTTCACACATCTAAATCTGTGCACATATTTTGGTACGGGTTGTCTCCGTCAGTAGGTTTTTGAACTTTCTTATGCTTCTGATGTCTGTAGAAGTGAGAAGCCTATGGAGAATGCACAAGAGATTGAGGGAAGGTCCTTTGCACTGGAGGAACCTAAAAACGTTAAGTTTTACCAGTTTCTTCCCATTAATACACAATTTTGTGTAACATGTATTGGTATTGCATCTTGTAGACTGTTTTTACATATTTTTTGTTACTTCTGTTCCCTAGCAAGTTGAGTACCAGAACGTGGCAGCCTTTTCTATTACGATATTTAATCTGTTTTAGTTTGTGGATTGCGAAGAGTTTGCATATGTTAAAATTAATATGAAAACTGCATCAGTTTGGGAGTTTGTATTATTTAAGAACATAGAATTTATATTGAAAATTTTGTAACACTTTGTTCAGCACATACTTCTACTCTATTCTAATGGCCATTTTTTTATCAGGTTGGAAATTCGAGATGCTCTGAAAAAATTTGATTTATATATAGAAGTTCAGGTTTCCAAAGGCAGGCTTACAGTGGTATCATAATAAGCTGTTTAGTATTATCAATTGGTGGAACGTATTCTGCTGTGGCCATATTGGCTTTTTAGCTAGCTTTTATGACAGTCAAAATAATGTTCTGATAGATGTTCCCTATATATTTGTAGATTAGTAGAAATACTCGACGAAAGTATGCTAGTAGGAAGTTGAAAAAGGAAATGGTGAAAATTCAAAAGAAAAATGAAGCTTGTGTATTGGAGGGGCCTGTAAGTTATCAAATTTTGAAAATAAAGAATCTCTCAGCGCTACTGATCTAATTTGTATTGGAAACTGACTATCTAAAATTTGCAGCAAAACAGGAAAAAAGACAGAGGAAAGCTAAATGTCAGCAACAAACTCAAACAATTGATTTATATAAAGATCCACATCAAAATGAGGAAGTGCATGGAGAGCCAGTTCAAAATGGCGAAGTTCATGAACTTGGTGAGGAGGCTGAAGTTGTTCCCATTGTAGCAAGGCCAGGACACATTCGCTTTGAACCTCTGGAGAAAGGTCCGGACTCTCTCCCCTCTCCCGCCATTTGTGGTGTTCTGTGTATCTACTATGGTTGAGAATCTTGTTTAAAGTGATTTTGATTCGCCAATTTAGCTGATTTATAAGGTATAATCTACCAAAATTTAGCCAGTTGATTTGAATTTGAACAGATCTAGCTTGAGTTTCATGTTTGGTCTTATTCAGTCCCCCAATGTTCACTGCAGACATCTAATTTAGATTCTGGGGCCTTTTCTAAATAATCATCGTTATTGAAACAATTTACAACATACTTTTCTTCAATGTCTTTTTTATCCCCCTTCCTTTGGCAATTGGGAAACGATGATCTTCCTGTTGGTCTCTAATAACTGCATGACTATAGTGTGCCATATTATCTTAGAATTCTGAAATATTTTTGGGTTGATGCAAAGCATGCTGTGGAACAAAATCAAGTACCGGTGGTATGCTTCAATGTATGCATTATGATGTTGTCTGTATTCATTATGGCTGCATCCTTTTACATCTCTTTTCTTTTGGGGTTTATATGTAGCAACATTGAATTTTATAGAGCATTATCATTTCTTAAGTAATATGAAGGCATCTAGGAGGGGGAGGTCAGGGAAGTTCATATTTTTGCAGAAAGTTTTGATTAAGAGGACATGTCAGATTATGATGAATAATCTTGCACTAACCTATTTTTGGGGTAGTAGTCACGAAGTTGTCCTAGACACAGTATTTAAAAATCACAGCCTGTTAGAGAAGGGATGTGATAGAGGTTTTGAGATAATGGGTACATATCAAAATGATCCAATAATTGTCTCACGCTTCTTTTCTTGAATAATTGAGCTTTGGGGTTTATTTAGTAAGCATAAAGTATCCGTCATTCTTGGCATAGATGAAGAAAAAGATATGAAACCAATCCTATTTGGAATAGGATTGTCCTACATCACATGATTATCTAGGGTGACTACTATCCAAATTTTTGCAAAGTAAAAATGAACATTCATGTTATAATTTATTGCGGGAAGCCCTTCCCCTTTTCTACCCTTCGCTTCTTTTCATTGCATACTGACTGGTCTTAATAAATATCCAACAAGTCATGTACATATTAAAATTTTCATTCTTATTCTTCTATTTATTTTCAACCACACATTTTTCAATAAAATAATATTTTTCATCACATCAATAATTTTTCCTTCGTTTTCAACCACACATTATCCATCAATCTACTATTCTAGAATNTACATCACATGATTATCTAGGGTGACTACTATCCAAATTTTTGCAAAGTAAAAATGAACATTCATGTTATAATTTATTGCGGGAAGCCCTTCCCCTTTTCTACCCTTCGCTTCTTTTCATTGCATACTGACTGGTCTTAATAAATATCCAACAAGTCATGTACATATTAAAATTTTCATTCTTATTCTTCTATTTATTTTCAACCACACATTCTTCAATAAAATAATATTTTTCATCACATCAATAATTTTTCCATCGTTTTCAACCACACATTATCCATCAATCTACTATTCTAGAATACATTCTTTCAAAATAATGTGGTTCAAACACATCCTTAGCCAAACTACTCAATCAAGTACGGTGAAGAGGATCATGGGTACTCTTTTTTGAGTCTTATATCCATTGTTTTCAATACTTTTCTGTTGATATTTCTCATCCATATTGGTGCCACAATTCCTCTAGATGAGTATTGAGCTTTTTCATTAGGACACTCTCCAGCGTAATGGAATTACCAGCAAGAAAAAGGGCCAAAAATGGGGGAGGGAGAAACATACATTCACTCCAAGAAATGACAATAAAGATCCTAACAAAGATTTTCTGAAATATTGAGTAATGGAAAGGAAGAACTCTCAGATGAAGGAATTAGCTTTGATAAGCTTTTACTCCATGCTGGTGTGCCTAAGGCAGATTCTTTCTTTCTTTCTCTTTCTCTCTTCAAAGATTCATCATTTTCTAGCAAGGAAGGAAGTTTTGGGTTTCCTTTTATAATTAAAGTTGGTTATGTCAAGATCTTGTAGCAGTATACACTCCTTGTGACTCCTCCCTACAGGTTGTGCAAACAGCATTTGTGACTCCCTATGTTCAAAGAGCATGATTGGCTGAGCTTAAAAGTTAGTTTTCTAGAGAGTAACGTCTCTAGAAAAGTAAGTTTTGTTATTGAAAAAGTAACTTTTAAAGTATACTTTAGCGGAAAAGAAGCTTAAAGAGTAACTTCTAATTCTTTTCAAGCTTAGCCAAACATCAAGTTTCGGACCTTCGGACCAACCCGTCTTGCTTCTGATGCATGTGCAACAGGGAAATCTAGTCTCTCCCATTTGTATCATTTATCTTGTAATCATTTTTGGCAGGAAGGAGACTTGATTGCATATCCTATTCTGAAGTTGTCATCCTCCTGGACCCCTGAGCTTTCACCTTTTCGGGTATAGCTCAACTCTAATAGGATTTGAAGAATAAGTTATAGCTTACAGCTGCACTAAATCAATAACCTATTTAACATATCTTTGGACATAGGTTGGAAAAGTATCCTGGGTCAATACTGAATCCCGTCAAATTATGTTGATGCCAGTCCCAGATTATCCTGTTGTTTCTAAGAGGATGAATGTCACTCAACCTGAAACTCCCTATACAATGAAGACGGATCACCGGAGGCGAGTTCTGCACATTTTATTCATTCTTTGAAATCTTTTTTTTTCCCTTCACTAATATTAAAAGTTAAATCTCCATTTCTGGATGTTATTACCATCCGTGCGCTGCAGATCAATTTATCTTCTCTTGTTGACTTCCGTATTGTCAAGGGAGGCAACACAGGTCAGAGAAATGCATCCCTTAGTTGTGATAACGAATGTCCTGTAGGCAATGACCATGTTACTGCAGTAATGATAAACAAATACGTGGTCCAACCCCAGGTATTTATTAATCTCAACGCAAATTCTTGAAAATGTTTGAAGTCTGGTTTGAAGAATTTATTAAACGCTGGTAATTTATCTCCTTTCATCCCCAACTGTATTTACTGTTTGTAGATCATGGAAAGTTATACCTTGGTAAACAAAGACAACCTCCCACTATTGGTGCTTATTATTGCTTCTCCGGTGCCTAACATTTCTGGTTATGTTTTCAGATTTTGAAAATGGTATCTTTAATTGCAGACAATGGAGTAAATGCATGGGACGAAAATTAGCTTGACTTTGAATGCCAAGAAGGCGCAACTATCACAAGGAAATAGTTCAGGCAAGAAATCATGGTGATATAAACGATGGCTATTTTAAGATCTAAAAAAGAGATTTGAGAAAGCGAAAAGTTTAAGCTTTTTCACACGTTCAACTTCCAGGTTCGATTTTCTTTTGTTTTCTTGTAGATCTTCTATCATTGTAATTTCGATCTATTGACCAATTTTCGTTGCCTGATAAGGTTATGGGCTAAACATGTTAATTGTGCTTATTGTTTAGTAGCTGTTGTTATTTCATTTTTCTTTATACGTATTCGCGAGTACGATTACTAGGATAGGCTAGAATGATGTGATAACCAAATCGAATTATTAAATAACTTGTAAAATTGACAAGACTAAATGCTAGTAAAACAGTGCTCTATAATTGTACTTAAAAACTTCACCTTATGTGCTGAATCTGAATGTACATAGATATTAGATGAACCAAGATATAGCAGAATCTTTTGTTCTCATAATTCCTATAACCTTCCCTATAATGCCAAAGCGCATGTCTAGTAAACAATATTGTCAAGTCTATCTTAAACAAGAAAAAAGGTGGGTGAAAGCTGAACCGCTTCCTCACCTTCTTTAACTAACTATATCTGCAACTCCATCAGAAGGCAAAATGCTTGAGGAGCTGCAATGGATCTTCATTAACTCTCTGTAATACCACAGTTGAAAGAATTTATATCAAAACCATCATATATGGGCGAACATGTATATGGCAGCAAGGCATCTATACATCTATACAAATTCTTAAGAGACACGAAGCTAAGGTTGGGCAGAGAACTTTTTTGTTCGAACAAACGCCAACATATTGTTATAAAAGCTTTAGGAAGAGTTTCTCCTATCTTATAACACTTAACACGCATTGACATAGTTTGAGAATGCACGAGAAAAAAGAATAGCGCGTAGTAAGTAATAACACAGGTATACAGACATTGACACGACAAGAGAGGATATATATTTGCACAACTAAAATTTGTTCAAGAGTTGGCGTCTTTTATCTATAGAGGTGCAACAAGTACCTGAATGAAAGTATTGACACTTAAAAACCCTTCTCCATGAGAAAATCACGATCAACCGTCTCAAATAGGCACGACTGTCTTCACATGTGCTATCATTACTGATGGACGGTTTGCTTCCACTACACATCATGCCATAGACGACATATAAATCATCAGCATTGTATTTGTCAAAACTAAAATGGATTATTGCTGCTGTCAAATGGATTATTGTCAGCAGTGTAGCTCTGAGCATCATACATTGGCTCTTCTCTATTTGCCTCCAAAGATTTATCATGTTTTAAGTTGGTGTATTCAACATCCTGCATAATATCGTCTTCTCCGTACAAAGACAAATTTGTAGAAGTTGTAGCATTAGACGCCTCGTCCACTTGAGGTAACATCATCCAAGGAGGACTGCTTCCTCTGCGCTCTGCAAGGGAGGTTGACCTTTTAAATGATAAACTTGCCGCTCTCAAAGCACGACTACCGGAAAATGCTTCTTTTGGTTGAGGGGAAGATGCTTGAAGAGGTAAACACGCACTTTCCTCTGAGGAACCGCCCTTAACAGGATCTTTAGACTCAAGTCCAGAAGGTGAAGGCTGAGCTGATAAATATGATAAGTCTGACCAGTTAGACGACGAGGGTGAAAAGGTAAATGAACTTGAATAATCAGAGGTTGAAGGTGAGAGCAATGGTGATGTTGAACTGGATTTCGGTTTACTCACAAGATAAGAACTAAAAGAATCCCACGAATTGAGCGAAGGAGATGGTGATAGTACAGTATCAGTAAGAGGAACCGAGTATTCCACTTTCTCCATTACTGCTACAGGGCTGCCAGTTTCGTATGTAGCAAGCGAATGAGGTGAATAGCACTGAGGACTTGAAGGCAATGGAACTTCTTTACGAGTTTCTGCTACATCCGGTTTATCACTTGCTGGAGTCAAATTACAGTTCAATTTAGAAGACCTGATAAATTCTTTCATAATACCACTGGTCAACTCTCTTCTCAATCTACTCCAACCATTTTCTCTAGCTGGTATACATGTCTCGGACCCACTTCTTGATGATGGAAAAGGTGGAATGATCCCACCGGATAGTGCTTTGTGAAAAATTCTGAAATCTTGATCATACTCATCAACTTTCCTTTGCCCCGGACAAACCGAAGGGCTAATCCTGTCCTCCTCCATTATCTGTATGCCACAACCATCTGCTAAACGATTTTGCACGCCAAGAGCAACCCAGAATTCAGATGTTTCTTCACCTTCGTTGATGGTTATAACTGGACCTCGGGCCCTTTCATAACGGATGACTTGAGAGGCAGCTGATCTGGCTTTGTCTGACATCACGTTGGAGCAATGCTTGCCCATCCAAACAAATATCGCTGAAGGAACGTGAACAATGAAAGCTCCTCGAGAATCGAGTCTTCCTGAACCCGGCTCGCTCAACATTTTCGGAACAAGATGAAGGGGATCATATGGAGAGTGAGGTGCCATTCGATACATACGAAGCACAGAAGATGGGCTTGCAGGCAGGGCGTGTACCCGCTTCTGGCACTGCAGAAGTTGACAGGCAAATCCCAAATTCGGATTAGTCACTCCTCTTGCCGCTTTAACAAGCTGGAACGCATCCTCGAAGCTTTGTCCCTCTTTCCACATAAGATAAGCAATAACCAAAGAGGTCGATCGAGACACCCCTTGGCAACAGTGAACAAGGACACGCCCACCTTGTTCTCTAACGTCTTCAAAATAATCAAAAACATCATAGAAAATGCTCGTGATATCCTCAGAAGGGCTGTCCTGCAGCCAAAGTGTCTTGTACACGAGGTCATTCTTGAAATATTCCGGGCAAACAAACCCCACACAGTTCAACACATGGGTTATTCCATTCTGCCTTAAAATTTCACGATTCTTTGCAACAGCATCACTTCCTAAATATACATGATCCAAAATTCTCGAGCATTCCTTATCAAAGAACGCGAGCTTATCTTTCTTGAATTCAAATTCTCTAGAAGGTTGTTCTGAATTTGAACCAAGCCGTGCACCAGGAGTACTAGGGGGGTTCGCCCATATTCCAATATCATCCGAGCCAGCCCTCGGCCATTCCTCCCCGCTAGGCCTAGTAACCGAAAGAGGCTGGAGGGGAGGCAAACACGCCCGAGCCTTGCTGTTCCATTGTGGCCCAGAATTCGTCTTTCCAGGTAATCGGTCACTCCACGAAACAGACCGTGAGTACTTTTTCCAACTCCCTCCACCAGGCTTATCTTTATTCTCTTCCCCTAACATCTGAACAGTTAAACTGCCTCTCTGTAAAATCAATCACACACATTTGAGGGCTGTTCTAAACATAAAAACTGAAATTTCCAAGAAACCCGTATGAGCATAAAAAACTAAAAATTAAACCCAGGCACATAAAAGATCAATTTTTACAAATTTCAGAGATACCCACATGACGATTCTTCATGGAAAGCCCTCGTATACAATCAATTTCATGACTAGTCTTCAAACATATATAATAACAACCATTCAAAATTTTCTGCTGCTTTCCCACAGAAAACCCTTGACCATAAAGATTTTTAAAGAAGAGGATAACCCAAAAATTCAAATATGACCAAGTAAAACTCCTAACAATCTATTCTATTTCTGGGTACACAGCTTGGACACAAACAACCAGAGAACATAGAAAATTCAAGAATTTAAGAGAGAGAATGAAAGGAAATAATTTGACGGAGAACTGGTTTTCGCAGCTTACATTTGATTATTACAACAAATACAGATGATACTGTATAGAGATTACGTATGATCAGTACCAATTCAAAGGGTCCTTCCAATGAGCGAGCATGTGTCAATAGAGAGTAAAGTACGTAAAATATATCTAGAGAGTTAATTTCATAGATGGTTAGTAAAGTCCAAGTGAAATTTCAAATTGGTTACTGAAGTATTTTTGTGACATACTTAGTAGTTAAAGTTAGATAACATAACTTATTATGCGCACGTTAAACCTCGAATACACTTAACAATCATTGAATTCATTTCGTGACATTACGTATCTTCAAAATAAAACACTATTATTAAGAGAGAATATGTTATGCTAAAAAATTTCAAATATAACCCCTTTTTTTTCTGACTCTATTTTACTCATTAATTAAAAATTAAAGATATCGTGGCAGAGCTAAAATAGGAAGTCATCTAAAGAAAGTGATCGTTTTAAAGACAATTTGTCCACGTGAACAACTCCTACATCGGATATGGCATTACTCAAGTTAATGGAGTGACACAATATGAAATATTATTTAATTTTATTGATTAAAGGAATACTTTAATAACCAATTTGAAGTTGTTCTCGAACTCAAGTGACTGTTATTGAAATTGTTTTTGTAGAGGGATATAGTCTCATGTAAGCCAACAGAAAATGAAAACGACAAGGTGGCCATTTTTGTTGACCAAGAATAGATTAGTCAAACTTAACACGTACGACTTGAATTTTAATTATTAAAGAATTGATAATTCAATTTAATTATTTTTTTGTATGTTTGAATAAAGTGGCATGCAATGAGAAGTTGATTTATAAATTAATTATAATATTAGGTATATGGCGGTTTAACATTTTATTTTGAGTTTTTGCAAAATTAGTTCGTAATTTTCAGACAAGTTAATAATAGGTTGTTTGACAAAAAAAGTTTTAGTAAATTTTGGTAAAAACTGATAAAATATGATAGAAAAATTGATAAATTGTGAATTTCACGAAGTGTATTGTTAAATTAATTGTTTTTTCTGACCTTAATTTTTTAAACTATTCCAAACGAACATTAAATAACAACTTATTCTTCAAGATAATAATGGTGAAATTGACAAATTTTGTTAAGACATTACGCGAGTCACATTTTGTGACTTTTGGTAATGTGAAAATCACATTCAATGGAATCAAAACACACATATTTAAACCTTATTCTTGTTCCCCCAAATTGAGTTTTTTGTCCCCAAGTATTGATATCCTTGCCAAGGATAATTTTTAAAATTGGATATTCTTGATAATTCATTATATTAAATCTAAAATAAAGTTGATATTTTTATTGTATTATAATTTTTATATGACAGTGTATATATTTGATATGTAGTATTGAGCCTGTTTAATCCACATTATCATAAAACTCATTTATTTTCTCAAACTCATTTTCAACAACACATTCTCACAATAAATTGAAATTTTTCCTGATTTTTTAACTACACATTTTTCAAAACTTCACTATTACAAAATGAATTTTCAATAAAATTCTAATTATATATATCTTTTAATTTTGAAAGTGTTTAATATCATATCAAATGTGTCATAAAAGTTTTTTTTTTACAAAGAATTTCAAATAAAGAATAGGCTTGGCCACTAAATTTGATTCTATATGACCCTAATAATCTACTAATAGCCACCCTTCTTTTAAGACTTTTTAAGTTATTTTGCTTTCTTAAGGATTAATATCAGAAAACTTCCTCAAAATATTTCCTTTTGCGATATACCTCACACCTATTGAAAATCGTAGAAAATCCTCATGTTTCAAACCTTTTGTGCGAAAAATCCTATAATGTCAAGATCCGTCAAATTTGCCGTCAAAAATATCTTCAAAAAACAAGTAAATTTTCCAATTCTTTGACAAGGACAACCAAGATTCTAGAAATCTAAGGAATAGGAAAAAGAAATGACTTATGCTATTTAAATTGTACGTGTATGCACAATAGATACTTCAACATATAATACAAAATTTGCTATTAAAACAAGTTAATCGTGCGAATTCTTGAATCTTTAGGTCGTAAAAACTTCTGTATTCATTTGTTTTACGCGTTTTCCTGCTTGATGCGGAGCGGAAGACTACTTGAAGAGAGCTACAGAGGTGGAGTCAAAGGATGCAGAAACCTTGAACAAGTATGCAAACTTCCTCTAGCAGGTGAAAAATGATTTTTGGGCTGCTGAGGAAACCTACTTGGAAGTCATTGCTGTGGAACCCAGCAATTTCTATTATGCAACTAATTATGCCCATTTCCTTTGGAATACCGGTGGGAAGACATTTGTTTTCCTCTAAGCTCCCCTGACTCCTCCATTGAAGTTTAACTTGAACAGTCAAATTGTTGGAAAAAAATGG
>CAIGRL010160503.1:0-11894 GCA_903798325.1 Fraxinus xanthoxyloides | reverse complement strand
TGAAGAATTCAAAATTTTAGCATTATCGTTCAATTAATATCTGTAAGCGGATTTAAAGTAGTCTTTCCCTACAATAAAAAGGTATCTCGCACAGATAATCCAACACTGAGAGAACCTGAAATCTCAGCACTCCAAGAAAAATACACATTATGACATTCATAAAATGTTTTTTCAAATACAAAATGGTAAATAAAAAAAAATTAAAAATATTTATTTATTTATTTTGTTGTGGGGTGGGGGGATCCGGGTCCCCCCAGGACCCCCCTCCGCCCTTGCTTATCATTACACCCTTTTATTAGGACTAGTGGGAGAACTTGCAATGCACGTTAATTGCTTATTGTTAAAAATAATTGCATATAAATTTTAGAAAAAATTCATATGTAAACATTGTTGCAAGAAAATGCATAAAGATAGATGAACAAAAAATTACATCTCAGTTTATTATAAAACGTTAAAACAAATTACAAATTCAATTTTTTATTAGTAATCAGCAAGTATGAAGCATTGATCCATGTTTCACTATTTTGAATATGTTATCCTTCTAACATAACTATAGATGTAATTTCGTTATTCTTTCACCTTTTGAAGGACAAATTAAGTAGAGACACAAAAAAAAAATACAGTGTACTCCATTAAAGATAAAGAAGACTATAACAGCTCCATTATTTTAATTCGATAAGGATTCAGTTAACACAAATCGAAAAATTTCACGCGAACATCAAAAGATTGCGGGATTTCTTTTCTATATTGTTATAACTGAAACAAACATTAAAGAAATGTAGGAATTCATTTTTGACGAAAACAATAAAGGATAAAATTAATCAAATAAGGAATCAAAAGAAAAAAACAAAACATTGAGATTTCCAAAACATAGGGATATGAAAATGAATAATAGTAACGCATACGATGCATGCAAAATGTTGAGGACTAAGAAATATGTACATAAACGCCTAGTTTGCTTAAGGAAAAAAAATTATATAGATATCATAAATAATCATGGCATATTGTACAGTTGCGTGACCATTAAGCACTAAATAATTTACACATTGAAGTACATATTGAAACATCTCTGATTCAACGCTAAGGGGCTACCCAACACAAATGAACTCATTAATTTATGTGAATGAAAATAGTTTTCGAGAAATATTACTTTAATTAGACTAAAAAAAAGATTTTTTTGTTATTATATGCTCTAAATTTTTTACCTGGAAAAGCAATGATGAAATGTTGTAAAGCTAGCCCTCTGTGACTGTTGCAAAGCTAACATCATAAATAAAGTATTGTCAATATAGGCAGTTAGAAAAATTCAATTGAAGGCATGTAATCATGGAACAACATGAAGTATTCATGGTTAAATACTATAGTAGGACTCCATCTTTGGCAATATGAAATAAAGCAGTTGAAGATGGATCCATGGGAAGGAACTTATTGAAAAAGGGAAAACCCCAATGAAAATGGAAAGAGATACTTCAAAATCTAGCTCGAACTTTTGTAAGTATTTTACAAAAAAAAAAGGGGGGCCCAAAGGCTCTTTCAATATTAGTATATTTTAATATACGAATTTCGTTCTTAATTTTGATGTAGATCGAATCTACAAATACACTAACAAACGGATTGCATCTTAGGAAAACATACACTTTTCTTATTTCATGAACAACCAAAAATCATATAAAATGTTTTAGAGTTTTAAATACTAAAAGAACAGATAACTTACTAGGCGAGCAGTCCCTTAAATGGTTAGGTTACAAACCAAAATAAATAAATACTGAAGATAATGAACTAAAAAATATTAAATGTCATTTTGATTTAGCAAATGAGTTCAATGGGAATCATCGCGAGCTTTCCGAAATAGGGTTATGAGCACAAAACGGACACTGTATGCAAAAGTTTCGTCATTTTCTTTTAACGCTGACCATCCAAATGTTTCAAATACGCACGTGTCTATTCCTCTATACTAACCCATTATAAAAGTTATGTGAATTCCACATTTGACATCCACTACTTATGTTCCAAAACAAACAACTTGAATAAACACCATTGAGGCGATTCTATTATGTCTTCAATTCAGTTTTTAATTTCTTATTTTCCTTGCGTGTTTAAGTGATTTTAAAATCATCAATAAAGCCTCACTCACAAAGGCAAGAACTGAAAAGTCAAATTTAAACTTGTGCAAGCCTATGGACACATTTAGAAAATGTGATAAGACTTCGATATTATGTTTTATCATTTTTACATATTGAAATATAGAAAACAAATTTATATACATCTTATTACAATATGGTTTTCAATTAGTACATTGCAACAAATTTACAGTTATAACCTAATCCAATTAAAAAAGAGAAAAAAAATGTACACGCCCCACTTCAATTTACCCATCTTATTTACTTTCCTCTTCACAACCTTTCCAATTGTTTCGGGACAATTTTAGGCTTATTAATAAAAGAATATGTATCTCATTATAAAATAAAAAGTAATTGTATTTTTTTTTCCTTCTAGAGCCAGCATTTTATCATATACAATAAAATTGTGAGTTTTAAGAATTGATAATAGCCATCAATTAAGTGTATATGATTATGAAAGCTCGACATATTTATTACAAAACATAACGGTTAGTTTTAAGAATCAATGATATACATCAATTAAGTTTACCTGGTGCAACCTCCACATATGAGCTCGGACATTTTCATTACTAAGAGGAGGAAGATTTAAATCACACATAAAACATTGGAACGCAAGTAAGCGGTAATGCATATAATTTTCATTTTCTTCCTTTTTTAGTTATTTACATTTTTAAAGTTATCAAACTCGAATAAATTATATGATATTTGATTTAAAACAAAATAATTCAGCATTTTCCAAGGAACACCCAAACAAATTATAGTTTAACTGAAATTTTGAATTCAGATTTACCGGATGGGCACAGAAGTGATGATATTACACATAGCACAACAGACATTTATTGCTCCACTGGGGTACCTAAGAAGACTCCTACACCCATTACACACTATCTAGTTGTGCATTCCTGGAACTGTTTTAAATTATTACTTAAAAAGAAAAACATATTAGTAAAATTAACAAGAAATTAAAATAGAAACGAAATTGAAGTTTCCAAAGAAATTGGAATTCTAGAGTACTCACCAAATATTACAATAAAATGTGAAGGAACGGAAGTGGATGGATTTTCAGTCATCAACGAGAATAGATTTTTTGTGGGGTTTTGAAATCGGATTCAGAATCGGTTCGATATGGAAATTGGAATTCTATGGGTGGAAGGTAAATTGAGTTAAGAAAGGGAGGAAATCTAATACAAACCTCATTCTCAATAAGGTGTTACTCTCTGGAGTAAACAATGGAAGAGAATGAATAGTGAAGGCATTGAAAAAGAAGCCATAGACATGGCAATTTAGTTGTTGTGAATTAATGGTGGTGGATTGATGAATGATGGGGTATGGACGAAGTTAATTGCGTGTGAAAATGGAAGATACGGTGGGTTGCGTAAAGAGGAGGATGAGATGCGTGAGGGGAAAAAATAATTTTTTTACGATGATGAGAAATCGCGAACACGTGGTGCCAAGTTTTTTTTTGCCTCTTATATATTGTAGTGATAGGCTCCAATCGTCATTTTATGCATAGCTATAGTGGTCTGGTCCAATTTGACAAGCAAGCAAGGGAACCAGTCAAAACCGGTTAAATTACTCAATAACCGTCCGGTTTTAAGAGGAAACGGGTACCGGTTCACTTGAACTAGATTGCTTACCAAAGTGCAATGTAAAATTTAAAGTTCAAATTTCATTGGCAATAGAATCGAACCTTGGTTTCTAGCAAGGAATTTTACTTCCTTGACCATTATGGAATCTTGTAAAACATACATAACTACATACATACATATGTGTATGTATGTAACCACCGACCCGCCAGTTGAACCACTAACTCGATGACTCGATGATTTTTCGGGGTCGAGTCTAATAACTATGATTTTATGTATGCATTTAATAGAACTTAACGAGAAATTTTAATTATTATTATTTTTATATATTTATGTTAGGATATGGTTTTGATCGAATGAAAATGAAAGCTAACAAAGAAACATTACTGCATCAAAAAGGAATATAATAGAAATTGTTTTAACTGATTGTGTGGGTAGAACTATACGTACAATTCATTCTTAATTAATACATAAATTCACAAATTAAGTTTTAACGATATGGAAATACTATCAAGTACACCTGTAACGACGTGACCTTGCGCCGGAGCCGTTATCATATCGTACGTATTGTCCACTTTAAGAGAGTATATGCTCATCTTATCCCCCACGGCTTTCTAACGCATCCCCAAGATTCGAACTCAAAACCTCCATCATATGGGAGACTTAAATTGTGCAAGTTTTTTAAGTCTTCCATATGATGGAGGTCTTGGGTTTGAATCCTGAGACGCGTCAAAAAGCCGTGAGGGGTAAGATGGGTCTATACTCCCCCAAAGCGGACAATACGTACGATATGATAAAGGCTCGGCGCAAGGTCGGGTCATTACAAAAACTTGCACAATTGGTACTAGAATTCAACTTAAGTCTCCCATATGATGGAGGTTTTGAGTTTGAATCTTGGGGACGCATCAGAAAGCCATGAGGGGTAAGATGAGTCTATGATCTTCCTAGGCGGACAATACATAATGGCTCCGGCACAAGGACGGGTCGTTACAAAAAAACTTGCCTAATTAGTACTAGAATTCAACTTAAGTCTCTCATATGATGGAGGTCTTGGGTTCGAATCCTGGGGACACGTAAGAAAGTCGTGAAAGGTAAGATGGGTCTATACTCTCCCAAAGCGGACAATACGTACGATATGATAACGGCTCCGACACAAGGTCGGGTCGTTACAATGCCTTCTTTTAGAATCAACGTCAATGACAACTGATATTTCAAACTAGCCCTAGGTGATTTCGAGAAATCAATCTGTTATATGAAATAGATCTCTTTATGGTAATATTAATTCATATCCGCGACGAGGGTCACCTAAAATGATGTCTACTCTATTTTGAAATAGAAATTCTTTTCAAGCAAAGGAATTATAATTTTAGTTACAATTAAAATTGTTTTTCACACATCTTTAAGGGTTTTTTGGGAACCCAAACATACTAGAAATTTTGCTCAAGTGCAATGCCCTATATTTCAGTACTCGGTAATTAGTACAAAACGTTCATACTTTTAATTACTATTGTGTAAAACGTTCATACCTTCTACTTTTGACATTTTCACCATTAATTATATATTTGATTGGGCAAAAGGTCAGTTTCATCCAATTTTTCATCTACGTGAAGAATATTTTCATCTTAAAATCTTTTTTCCTCTTTCTTCCCCATTTTAATCAATTTTTTGTTGTGTAAAGTTTTGAAAAATAACCATTTGATTTGTGGATTCAAGCCAATTTATTCAAGTCAGTTTTACGGTTTCAATTTCCTTTTATCTCCGATCATCATATTCACTAATATTAGAAAAGTCTACTCTAATTGAGCATCGTAGAAACACAAATGGTTCACATCATGCTGCCTATGAATGCCAATGTAAAGGGGAGTGTCTGGTTAGACAATATGAAGAAAAGAGAATGTGATGGGATGTCCGACCTCTAATACAAATAAGAAGTAACTTGAATATCTCCTTCGATAACACATGGGCAAACTGATTTTGGTAGCTTTAGCAATGGTGGCGACTGCGTACTTTGTCGCGAACATTTGTTGCCAAAACCCTAAATGAAGCCATGATTATTTGAAGTTATAAGCATTTTCTCTTATCTCCAATCATTATAAACTTACTTGAATCCACGAGTCCAATTGTGATTTTTTCAAAGTTTTAAACAGAGGAGAAAATAGGTTCAAATGGGGAAGATAGAGGGAGAAAATTTAAGATGAAATTACCCTTCACTTAAATAAAAAATTGGATATAAATTGATGAAAACATTCTTTTGCTCAATCAAATATGAAATTAAAGGTGAAAATGTCAACAAAAAAATATATGAACATTTTGCACAATAATAATTATACGTATGGATGTTTTGTGTTGATTATCCTTCAGTATTTCTTACTCGGAATTACAAGCTAGCACTAGCGGGTCTAGCATCGAAATTCAGTCCGTGCGGACGTTGACCAGTCAACGTCGACAATCAGCTATATTAAGAGCGATGTCGTTTATTAATATTTATTTATATAATATAAAAAATTATTAATTTCCAAATCCAATTTTGTTTTCCCCCAATTCCAAACCCTAATTCCAATTCCAAATCCAATTCTAATTTCCCCCAATTCCAATTCATAAATCATATTTGAAACAAACTGAAAACTATCATAAATCGTGATTTCATAACTCATAAATAGATAACACCAAAAACATTAAAAAAAAAGAGAAATGAGAAAACTCAAGAGTCACGGACCTCATGGTGAGTCGGCGAAGGAAACTGGTCGTTCGCAACACTGTCGATGGTGGTGGAGAAGATGGTCAGGCTGTGGCGGAACTCGACAGGCGGAAACGACGACAAGCATGATAGTGAGGCGTGAGAGGCGACGTCTCGAATCAAGACGGCTGAAGCTTCATGAAATAAAACATGAGACCAAGTTCATTTTCTGGGCTAGGATATATATATTATTGGCTTAAGAACAAATGGCCCAGCCTAATAAAAAAAATTAAGGGATGGGCTGAGCCTATATAATTAACTATTAGGCTTAAAAAGAAATGGCCCAATCGACCAACCCAATTAAAAAAAAAGTGTTGTGCTGGGCTGGTAGCAACGACCCAATCTTATAAGGAAAAAAAAATCCAGCCCAGGCCCCAGCAGCAAAAAGTCAAAAAAGAAAGGAATTGGAGAAGACGAACTAGCCAACCAGCGCCCCACCGCCATCTTCTTCCCCAAAATTCTTTCGGCAGAGCTCAACACTCGCGGTTGCCTCCCCTAGCCGGGTGTTGGGTCCGCCACTGCATGCTAGCAAACAATTTTCACAGTTAACGAGCTACCATCATCGTTTGGATTTTTTATACAGCTTGCCCATTTTACCCCTGGTGGCGCAACTTTTTACTTATTGCCTATCAACTACAGTACATTGGCTTCACTCAGCTAATTGGCTTGGCTAGCTGAACACACTAATAACAATTTGAAATTTATTTATAATATTTTTCCACCTCGTATAGTTATTTATCAAGGTTTTTGCACTTTTATATCCAATGTTTGGTATATGTTATTTATCTATCCTCAATCTTTGCTTTTTGCAGAAAATATACTTAACCGTTCGAAAATATAACAGAATCGTTCCTACTATCATTTTGCCTACATAAAACGACGAATTTATTCCCTCTTAAAATAAATTCAAATAAATGAAGTTCTAAACTTGATGCACAAGAATATGTGAGGCGCGCGCGCGCACACACACACACATGCACACACGCGCGCGCACACACACACACACACGCTTAGAATGTCATTTTCGTTAGGTTGCATGTCATTTTTAAACTTTAATTTAAACTCGTGTATTTAGATTTTTGGGCATATTTCTAAACGTGAACTTCAAAATTCATTGTAATAAGAATAATGTTGTACAAATGGAGGCGTCACGTGGTGCCCCCATTTGTAGCCTCGTACATTCAGCAAAATCTTTTTAATAAAGACATTAGACATCTACCTAAATGACAAGTCGAGCGGATCCCATGTTAACAAAAGAAAGGTATCAAAAGTCAAAGGTTCACAAAAGTAGAATTTTGACTTTAAAAGAAAACTGAGTGAAAATGGGCTATTAAAATTATGTTTTATTTTCATACTTCCGTTATATTTCTTTTGGGATAATATAAAATTCTATTTCTTTTGGGATAATATAAAATTCACTCTTCTTGAGATGTAAAAAAACAGTTTTCTTAAAAAAAAATTTAAAAATAAATTGATCTTAATTTCTTCTACTCCGTCCACTCTTATATGTTTGATGTTTCCACCTATGTTTTATACTGTCCTTCAAAAAACATTGTTTTATATCTCAGACTAAATAAAGTTGATTAGTGTAAACGTAGACATCTCATATAGATTTCAAGAAGTAACCATCTCAACATATTTTCTAAAATTAAAATCTCTCCTTTTATCTTTCACGCAATCTCTTGAATTAATATTAACGCATTCTCTTCTGTAAGGCCCCAAATACATAATAGCAAGGATTGAAGTTTTCATACACCAAGTGAAATTGCAAAAACATACAAGAATAGAACAAAAGATTTTTCACCCGGATGATCCGAATGTTCAGTCGCAAGACATACTCACCCGTTGAACATCCACAGAGGATATAGCTCTAAATCCACTAAAATCGAAACAAGAATAACTACATATGTATGAAGAAACCTTGATTTCTTCAAGTTTGATCTAGCCTCAACTATACAATCGTAACCCCAAATTAATCAACCCCTAAATTTGTACAAACTACACAGACATTCACAAAGAAAGGATTGAAGATTCACACAGAATGATTTCGATTTATAGATATGAAGAAAAACCCTAAACTTCACTCATAGAGAAAATGGAAAGTCAAGAGAACTCGAAGAATAATGGAAGTCTCTCAATCCAGGAGCCTAAGATCAATTCAAATAACCATATGAACAGTCATCATCCAATGGGAGAAGAGCAGCCACGTGTATGACAGATATGCAACCAACCAAAGAGGCCAACCCAATACTTGTAAAGAAGCCCAAATGCACATACGGCTCAACAGGTCAAGTAGTGGGGCAGCCCAAAAATAGTTACCATCTTCTCTTTTTGTTGCTGGCTTTATTAAATTAATATCAATACATTCAATTAAGTATTGGAGTCCTAAGATAATAATTTTTATTTTTATTTATTATTATTTTTTTTAACACTCTACTCAATTTGAACTCAGAGGAATCAAGAGATACCCCAATCATAACAAGAATGTCTGAAGGACTAGACGCAAACACATAGACTTCGATTCTTTTCAAGAGTTCAAATTAAAATTTTATCTTTAACGTACCACATTCATTCGTGTTAAAAAAAAATAAAAATAAAAATAAATAAATAAATCTTATCAAATTCTTACTCATAGTAGTAAGTCTACCCCGTGAAATAAAGAAACACGAATTGAGAGCGGTGGCTGGCAAATGTCGGGTTTGAGATCGTTGGTGGGTCGAGGCGGCGAAGAATTGGATGCAGTTGCCAACAATTGGCCAATCCGGTCACGTGGTATTCTGCAAATAATATCTCGGATGTTGAGCTTTGCTTTGAATGAAGAATTTCCCTTGAATAACCCACCTTTTTGACTTCTAATACTTCTTAATCATTTTTTTTTATAATCACGTTCACATTAATTAATTCTTACTCCTTTCATTAAAACTTTTGTTTTTTTCGTAAGAGTAACCAATAATTTAAGACTCAATATTTAATTAAGAACAAGTTAGTCCACAACATTGTAGTTACTAAATTATTACTTTTCAATTTGGCTAATTATTTTGTTGAACTAATAATGCAATTTCATAAGTTGAATCGAAACGATTGGATAGAAATAAGTTAATAATGGCATGTAATAATTTTGTCATGGGTTGCAGGCAACTTGTCTATATTTGCAGTGGTGCACTTGCTTCAAGACCAAATTAGGAGACATTTTTTAATATATCTATTTTGATTCTTTCACATGTGCTTTTGTACCCCCCTTGAAATTGAGGATTCATGGATTTCGAATTTTAGCAAACGAACTACAAGATAATGATATTAATCATTATTTATTCAATTGATCAATGACTAAATTGAAACATCGATATCACAATTGTAACGATCTAAACTTATAACTTACTTGGGTAGTTTGAAATAGCCTAATTTTATTAGAGCTACTCATGGCCCGATCCATTACTCCTTATGTGACTTTTTGATTGATAGCCTATTTATTCATTCCTATTAACTCTTGAGCCTAACTATTGTTTAACCTAAAAGCCCACCTAATGTTATATATGCTGGCTCCCGTCTTTTGGTCTTTGTGTGTGAAAACATTATTTGCTAAGCCTATCTTTGGGAGAAAGAAACCGACTGCAGTCTTCTTGCTTCGTGCTTCCTTTGTGTAGCGTTTTCTTCCCTTTCTCTTCTAGCCTTTGTGCAAATGGTTCATACTGTTAAGGAAACTTTACCATAATTCTAGGCTCATTTAGTTGTCCTTAATTCCAGCAATTCTATTGTACAAATTGATCTAGTTTCCTTTTATTTGATTTGTAAATATCTCAATTGTTACTCTAGTAGATCACTCACCACATTGAGAGTGTAGTGGTTTTGCAAATCCTCTCATGGTATCAGAGCAAGCCTCTTTGGATTAGCATCCCTGATCCTTTCTTCCTCCATGGTTGCCGAACCTAACCCAACTTTTCTTTCCTTCAACATCATGACACACATGGTTACCATCAAGCTTTCCTCCTCTAATTACCTTCTATGGAAGAGTCAATTACTTCCACTCTTTGAGAGCTTAGAGTTGTTAGGACATGTGGATGGAACTCTTGAAATCCCTTCACGGTTTGACCCACCCACCTCTCAAACACCCAATGTCAAACACCTAGCGTAAAGCAAACAGATCAATGTCTCCCAATCCTCATCCTCTCCTCCCTCACAGAGGAAGCCATGGCTGAGGTCATGGGTCTGTCTACATCACGTGAGATATGGCTTGCCCTCGAGAATACCTTCAGCCATCGGTCCAAAGCTAGAGAAATTCGTCTCAAGGATGATCTCCAGTTGATGAAACGCAGCACCCGAACGGTCTCTGAGTATGCCCGAACCTTCAAGTCCCTCTGTGATCAACTTCATGCCATCGGATGGCCTGTCGATGGCACCGACAAGTTTCATTAGTTTCTTCGAGGCTTGGGTTTCCAATTTCACAAGTTTTTCCACTGCCCAAATGGCCCAAACTCCATTGCCTTGTTTCGCTGATCTTGTGTCCAAAGCCGAAAACTTTGAACTCTTTTAGAGCTATCTTGAACCATCGACTCCTCCAACAACCGATTTCACCACTACTAACAATGGTCATTCGCGGTCGTACCAGATGAGTTCTTCCTCTCGAAATCAGCAAGGAACTCGCAGTGGCAATAGCAACTCAAACCGCGGCTATGGGCAGTCGAACCAGAGAAACCGCTCAGGCCAAGGCCGTTGTCCACCGCATTGCCAGATCTGGCGTCAAAAGGGTCACTATGCTGACCGCTGCAACCATTGCTATGCAAGTAGAGATTCGACAGCACACCTTGTCATGGCCTTTAATACTTCGTGTGGGCTAATTGGGCCCGAGACAAGTGATTGGTATTTAGATTCCGGAGCCTCGGCCCATATGACCAAAGACCCTTCCACTTTGAAGTATTTAAGTAACCATACGGTTAAGGATTGTGTAATTGTAGGGAATGGTGCTTCCCTACCCATTACCCATACCATTATCACCTCTCCAACTCCCAATCTTCATTTATTGGATGTTTTAGTCGTTCCCCGTCTCACCAAAAACCTCTTATCAATTAGTTAATTAACATCCAATTTTCCTCTATGTTATATTTACTAATAATTGTTTTACTGTCTAGGATTGTTAGATGGGAAGGGTGGTGGAAACCGGTAAAAGAGATGGTCGCTTTTATGTGCTAGAGCGCGGAAACTCCGCTTTTATTCCTGTTCTTAAGAATAAAGCTATTCACGCTTCTTATGATTTATGGCATGATCGCCTTGGACATGTTAATCACTCTATTATTTCTTTTTTGAATAAAAAAGTTCATCTTTATCTTACATCTTTATTGCCTTCCCCCAGATTGTGTAGTACATGTCAATTTGCCAAAAATCATCGCTTACCTTATACACGTAATGAAAATAGATCGTTTCATGTGTTGAATCTTATTCATTGCGACATTTGGG
>CAIGRL010160488.1:0-14594 GCA_903798325.1 Fraxinus xanthoxyloides | reverse complement strand
GTGAGAGCCTAAAAAAGATATGAAAGATAATAATTCCCAAGGGATTGTCTCACGGATCGGTAATCCGCATCTAATAATCCCTCGAAAACAGATGGAGGAGGGATTGCCAGTAAGAAAAGGGAAGAAAACGTGTACATTTCGGCAAAAAAGTAATCCTTACATTAATGTTAATTAGATATGGCAAAATATTCAAATCTACATATGATAATCCGCATCTAATAATCCCTCGAAAATGAGAAGATCAGCTTTGACTCCAACTGACTTGATAACGAAGTAGTATTTGCTACGTATCTTTAAGTCGTGTGCCTCGCATGGGGAATTTTGAACTCAGACTGTCAAGTATGTTGAGTATGACACTTCTTTCAGTGAGGAGGAAAAAATAGTCCAGATCATTGAATATCACTTGCAACCTAAACAATGCAGCATTCAAATTGAAACTGAAAGATTATAAGCATGCATATAAGTTGTGTACAAAGGTTTGCTCAGTTGGATAATCAATTTCTTTTAACTGCCTTTTAAAATCATGGATTTCATTTGTTTAATAAGGAGAGTGTGTGAAGATGTTGGAACTTGAAGCATACATGAACGTGATCGATCTGGATTTGGCCGAATTTGATATTTCAGATAAACAAATAGAGAAGAAAATGGGTCCATACGAGGAAGAAAGAGAAAAAATAATGAGAATACCCTCCACTTAATGGAAAAATTGGATGAAAATAAATGAAAATGACATTTTGTCCAATCATGTGTGTAATTGAGGTTGAAAATGCTAAAATATGGAATGTATGAATGTTTTCTACATTAATAGTAAAGGGTATGAACATTATTTGCTAATTACTCAATAACCAACAGTAAAAATAATGAAACAAACAAAATTGTGCTAATAACCTCACTTTGTCAATGAAAAAAACAATAGTAAAATCGTCCATTTAGATACCTATGTGTTACTAAACTAAAATACTGATGGTGTAAATATTACCTTTTTAAAGACTGAGGACCAAATTGCAAAAGATTAATCAATCAACTGGTGCCACTGATCCGTGGATCTGGATAAAACCCTCATCCTATTCAGAACCGCCAACCATTCCAAAGTTTCATACTGCTTGCCCTTTCTAGCGTTGTACCTGTGCTTCTTGGTGCCGTAGTCCGTTACATCATCAGTGAGAATGAGCAGTGCAGAAGGCGGAGTGTTATCGAGGTTTTCTCAGTCACCTATTGTGTACAAAGGCAAGAAAGCCGCATCTGACTCGGCATTTGTGGCCAAAAAACTCTTCAAGAGCACCGGGAAAGCCGCCTGGATCCTTGGCACCACGTTTCTCGTACTCGTCGTGCCGTTAATTATCGAGATGGACCGCGAACAACAGTTCAACGAGCTCGAGATGCAGCAGGCCAGCTTGCTTGGCACCCCTCCCCCTTCCTCCGCCGCCCCGAGATAAAGCGGTGAATCGAATTCCCTTATCAGGTCAGATGAAATTGAGTGTTAGTGGCGTGAAGAATTTATATGATGTGCTGGGGTATTTTGGAATGTCAAAACGTTTAAATTTTCGAATAATTTGATCTCAATGTCTTCGTGAGCTAGTTATTCTGATGAACTGATTGGAATCTGGTTATTTCATATTATATTTCCGTTGAAATTTTAGATTATATTATAATTTATCTTTAGTAACTGGTAGGACTCAATTTCATCCAGTTTCTTACCCTGTTATCATCCTTTTGTAACTTTTATAGTTACTTCATTGTCCCCAGCCTTTGACCCTCTTTGCAATCTTGTAATGTTAACTGTTTTTAGCTTAGCCCAGCGTGCTCTAAGACACCTGATCAGGAGCTATAGTCACTCTTTAAGATGTGAACAGGACAGCTGTTCACTTACAAAAATCGATTATTAAATGTTTCAGCAACCCTTATTTAGCTGCTAATAATGATATAATCGGTGAGGGTTTTATGTTTAGAAAATTTACGACTATGTTCCTCAACGATAAGAAACTTTAGGTTGAATATTGATCATAAATCTTAAGATATTTGTAAATCCTTCATCCTCATACTCATGTGAACCAGACAGAAGTGATAGGACTACAGCCATCTCATTTCAACATTGTTTGAAGCAAGTTATAAAATGGTTGGCCGTTAACATTAACTTTCGATGGATGAAAACTTATTTTCTATAAGTTTCATAGGCTTGCTGCTTGATCAATTTTTACTGCACAAGTAAAGAAAGTTCGGGATACAGGAAAGGAGAGGGTTAAGACACTATATGGATGAGAATATCCCTCGTTCGATTGCTCAAGAATAGACAAGTAGCCATGAGAACAGTAAGGCTATGGTCAGGGGAGATAAACTAATTTTTACAGTGTAATGGTTGGGAGTCGGTGCCTAGCTGTTTAATTGGACTTCTAGAGGTATGTCCATATAGATAAACTAATTTTTACAGTGTAATGGTTGGAAGTCGGTGCCTAGCTGTTTAATTGGACTTCTAGAGGTATGTCCATATAGTTTTCGGGAAAGGAAGCGAATTGAAAGTAGAATTGTTGTCATTATATGACACTTGAACCAAAGGAAAGAACAATAGAGAAGAAAAGAGTTTGGACACAATTAATATACCAATTTTTGAAGTGGGTTTTGGCCTTTAAGAACTTTTGGGCAAGGGAGAGGTCTTACATAATGGAGGACTTACCAAAAAACAAGC
Organism: Fraxinus xanthoxyloides; assembly: GCA_903798325.1. Lineage (NCBI taxonomy): Eukaryota > Viridiplantae > Streptophyta > Magnoliopsida > Lamiales > Oleaceae > Fraxinus > Fraxinus xanthoxyloides. The sequence continues at coordinate 11,911 of CAIGRL010160488.1, read as the reverse complement.
ACGTCTTGTCACCATTGGCTGGCCTGCTTGATTCATCTCAACTAGGCACCACCACCAGTATGCTCTCAGGGTTAGGATTAAGTTTGGGTTAAATCAAATCTTAAATTTTTTGTAATAATCTTTTTGGGAATTTATCCCCTTTTTTAATCTATGATCTATTCTAAAGCCCAAATGATAAATCTTGCCCCAAACCATGTCTACTGTTCAGATTGGCACATAAATTGTGATCATCATGTAAGAATTTTCTTCTACTGGAAGTGTCACTTCATATCATGTATTATTTCAAGTCTTTATTCAAATGGTGCAACATTTTGGAAAAGTCATGGTCATATGAAAAGAGTCATGCTCCTTTATTACTGTGGAATAGAGGTGTTGCTTCTACAAAGACAAAAGCATACTAAATTCTTTGAAATCCACTAGCAGCTTCAATTTTCTTGATAAGTCAGCCTGAAGTCGTGGAATTTGAATTGCTGAAAGTTTTTTCTGGTTTGTGTGAATCGTGTGATTAGAAAGTTGTGTTTAAGCTCGGGTTTAGTTTAGATGAAAATCATATATTTTGTAGATTTTGATAAAATTTGAGTGAATCGCGTGATTAGAAAGTTGTGGGTCCCGTAAAATGTATGGTTAAAATTAAATATTGATTTTAACTTAGATTTTGATTCAATTTTTTAGCTGAACCAAACATGAGCTAAATTCCGATACACATTCTACTATGTTAAACATATATCCACTAAAAATAGTTTTAAGCGACTGAATTTCTGTTTCAAAATTTGATCCAACTTTTCTTCTCCAGTTTGTTCTTGTAAAGTAGGGTATGTCTGGTACTTCATGCAAGACTAAACAATACAATCAATAATTGCAATTTTTTTGTCGTTTGATATTACGATGGATCGGTCATCATCATTTGGATTTATTTACATGCTGAGGTCTCACTTTGTTCTGCCGTTTAGAACGCTGCCATTATACAAGTAACACGGTTGGCTTCTCATAAAATTTGCTTCTTTTAGTACAAAAATTGGCTTCTTTGCAAACATGTTTATCATTTATAGATTGTCCTTGTGTGGGAATGTTTTTTGAAAAGTGAACTTTTGTAAGAATGTGAGATTAGAAAGTATTTGAAATGAGTGGGGGAGAAAGGTGAACAAAAGCTATAGACCAGTTGATAATATAAGGATTTTCAAGCAGATCAACTATTAGTATTTTCTATTTAATTTCAATTGTATGAACTATATTATTCTTGTGAAAAGTTAATTTTTTGTGGCTAAGAGTGGGAAAAATTTATGGGAAAATGTGAAATATAATTTTTTAGGAGGATGTGTTATTAAAAAGAAGCATAGTTTTAAGAAATGAAGGTTTAATCATTAATAGCTAAATTGAAATTTGAAGTTGTTCTGCACTAATCAATTTGTTCCAAATGAGTCGAGAGTCTCTCTCTCTCTCTCTCCTTTTTAAAGAAAAAAATAAAATATTTACTAGCTAGTATCTAAATATAATACATAGTTACAAACTTTAATATACTTCAAATATATCGAACTGGTGCATCCTACTCGATTTTGCTATTTCACATAAAACCGGTTGGGTCAATAACAAGAAGTTGAATGTGTAATTAAAATTGATATTTAATTTTAACTGCATTTGTTAATTGGTGTCTAGATGGAAGCTATACTTTTATATCGATCCAAAATCACTTAAAAGAGTACATGCTCTCGATGACATGCAAAAACTGCCCTAGTCTTTAATATGTGCAAATTGAAAATAGCACGAGAGTTGGTGTTTTGTACTTAAATGTGTGCCGCTCGTTATCCGTAGCTTGATTCGAATCTACAACTCAGCTGAGAGACGCATGCTTGATAACAGCCCCACTTACTTGGCCCCAAACTTTTATCCACCGTGATTGTAAGCACTAGTCCATTTCCTGAAAACTCGAGCATCTCCATTTCCAAATGCAAGCATTTTGTGTGAAATTGCTTAGTACGTAATAAATAATATAATTGACGAGTTAAAAGTTGTTTGTAATGTATAAAATTAATTAATCTTCGCTTTCATTTGAAAAATCGATTTTCAAATGATTATAAGCCAAGTTCTGATTAAGTTCTGTTTGACAACCATTAAGACAAATATATATTTTTTCTCGAACCCATATTTAACAACGTATTTTCACAATAAATATTTTGTACTTTTTAACTTCATATTATTTAAAAAATCACTATTTCAAAATTCATTTTCCTCAAAAGAAAAAAAGAAACTTATTTTAATGGTTGTCAGGGTCTAAAAAGGGAAAATATCAATTGACGAACTTGACTTAGAGAAATTAATTGATATTAAAGTGTTCAGACATATTATTTCAACATATTAATTCAAGTTGAACTCGATATCAGTTTATGATAATACATGTTAAACTAGTAGAATTTTTGAATTTATTCGATAGTCACTCTTAATTAAAATCAAACTACCACATATAGACCTTGTTCCGCATGATCAAATAGTTTTCCACATTGCTAGTGGGTGAATGTTTCATCTTAGTGCATGTTTAGAAAGCTTTAAAATAGCACGCCCACTTGATGTAATTGCCGAGAAGTAGAATAAATGACCGATACTATTGAAAGGACTCACTACTTTTATTAATTTTTAAATCACACATTTGATCAACTTTATCAAAATTTGTTGAAACTTTTATCAAAAATTTTGTCGATTCTATATGGATACAATCGTGCATTTTGAAAGCATTGGGCGCAATTTTTAAATTTCGTCCGATCACTAAATGATCTAACTTATCCCGAGTATAGTAAACCCATCTTCATGGTCTCGATTCTTCGAGGCATAAAATAGTGATCAGCCACCCATTGCTTCTGAATTATAACCTCTTGAATATTGTGAGCATATATTCCATCACTGTGTGAAACGGAAAATTAGAAAAACAATCCCTTCAAAATTTAGATTTTCAAGTAAACATATATTTTCCTTCTATTACAACGAAAACACCTAGACAAGTGATTGAAATTAGATTTTTACTATATTGTGATAGAAGTTTTTAAAATATGTAGTTGAAAAGTTGTGAGACTCATGAAAAAAATGGTTAATATCGATTGTTTGACTTTGACTCAAATTAATATCTAATTTTAATTCGAACCAAATAAGGCCTAAAAAAAGGTACAACTATACTTTTAGCCTATGTTTGGATGAGATTAAAATCATACTTTTTTTGAAGACATTTTTTGAAGTTGATAATATGTAGTTGAAAAATTGTGAAATTTATATAATATGTGATTAAAAATAATTAATAATTTTGACTTAAATTAAAATTTAGACTTTAATTTCTACCCAAAAAAAGGGGCACTGGTAAAATGTTGATTTCTTTGCCTAATTTGAACCGTTCCGATTTACAAGGATCAGTGCGACCATGTTGGGTTGTGCGTCTACATGAATAATTTATTGTAATAAAATCATAATTTTATAATAAATAAATTTATTAAGTTTTTCTCATTTATTGTTATTGTATTTATTTCGGCTTTATTTGACACACATTCTTTCAAAACTCATTTTCAACCACACGTTCTTTAATAAAATAATATTTTTCATCAAATCAACAATTTTTTCTTACTTTTTAACCACATTTCACTGTTTAAAATAAATTATTTTTTCAATAATATCCATCAAACACCACATTAGTCTCTATTTATGCCATGTTTTTCAAAAATACATTTTTTAAAAAAATCATCTTTGATCACATATTCTCCCATAAAATAATTATACACATATTTTTAAAAAATTATTACTTTTTAACTACACATTCTCCAAATATCACTATTATATAATGCATTTTACCCCGAAAATGGGGATGAAACGGAGGGTTAATATGGGTAATGCAAAAAATGTGTCAATGATCACTCGTGATAATATAAATTGGGTGCATGAGTTGAAAAACATGGTGTGTGATGACTTATATTTTGATTTGAATAAGATTATTCACAACTAATGTACGAAGGTTCACCGTTTGGATGATTCATCCTTATTTTATGACGGTATAATGGTGATGCTAGTACACTTGAATGTATTCGGTGGATCACGTGTCATGTTTAATTATATAGTATGACCTCATGTAGAATTAAATTATGCTTGATCATTCAATATTTCATCTAAATCTCTTTAAATGGTTGTGTCCCAGTTTGGTACACATTAAAATTTTCATTCTCATTATTTTACTTATTTTCAACCACACATTTTTCAATAAAATAATATTTTTCATCACATCAATAACTTTTCATTCATTTTCAACATATTATCCATTAATCTACTATTCCAGAATGCATTATTCCAAAATAATATGACTCAAACACACCATGTATGTATATTTTGTGAGTTTAATCATTATTTGTATCTTGTGAATGAGATTATTTTGACCGATCAAATATCTCATCAGTTTGAAAGTTTGAGAACAAGCGAAGTATAGAGCGTGAGTTCGTGCTAGATATCGTCACCTTGAAAAACGAGTCGAGTGACTATTTAAGTATTTTTTAGTTGGACAATTAATAAATTTGAGTTTAGCGTTTAGCAATGACTAAACTTCGACTTATGTATTTGACTATGTTAATTGGTTAGCAAGGATGTTGAATAAACCCCCGTTTGTTTCTCATTTTTCATCCATAAAAATGAAAAATATGACCGTTATCCATCACATCAAGCTATCAATTTTGAATTTATATCTCTTGTGTGGAGCCCAATAACGAATATATTTTTCATTCTGAATCTACAATAATGATAATCAAACGGGCCCTAAGATGTAACTTAAGTTAGCGAGAATAATTAGATCGATAAAATAATTATTTTCGTACCTAATTACCAAATTAGATGGGAAAGACGTATATGCGCGGTTGTTTAGAGAAAAATATTGCCAATATATTTTAACTTATGCAATTTAATATATTTTGAAAGTACGGCCACTTGTCTCTAGTGAAAAATAAGAATTAAGTTCATGCTTGGTCCGTATTAAAATTCGATTTTAATTCAAATCAAAATCAAACAATCAATATTAACCACATCTTTCATGAGTCCCACAACTTTTCAACCACACATTTCAAAACTTCAACCACAATTTACTGAAAAAATTTAATTTTAATTTACACTAAACACCCTCTAAGTTAAATTTACATTCTCGTTATCAAGGGTGACATCATTCCTTATACGGAGGAAACTCGTGCAGTAGTGTAATAGATGAGTTAGAAATCAAGTAGCTTGTCATGTGAAATAGTGTAAAAGAAAAGTGTGGAGGAGTGTGTACGTGTAGCACGATAGGAAAACTAAAGATTAATATTTAGATTTGTTGGTCTAAAAATCTACTAAACAATATCTAATTATTGGAGTTTGAAAAATATGTGTCTCAACAGATCCCCGTGGTAGATCTATAAAATCTTGGATTCAATTACAATTGTTACAAAAATTTTGGAGTTACTCATAATTATGATTAAAGTTTGAGGACTATACCTACAATTAATTTAATTATAGCCTAATTAGAATTGGATTTCAAATGAAACACTTTTGGCTATACATTGAATAATACTGTAGATGACTTGAATAAAATTTTAAAATTAAAAGATGAAAGTTTGTGAATAAAATTTAATCGAGAAATTGAACATCGATTCAAGTATAATTCTATTATATGTTTCTCGATTACAATACACGTGTGCATATTTAGCAAAATTCATGATCTATTGAACTATTTATTTTTTTATGATTAATTTTTTTTTAGTTTTCAATAGCAACGAAATAGAAAGGTTAATTTTTTTTTTTTCCCAAATTAAGCTTCGTAACTATATGCTTTTTGTTCATAGGATACTTCATTCTTTCCAAACAAGTTAATTATTACAAGTGTTGATAGTCTGAGACTGTTATTGCAATAATTTATCATCTCTTACATACAAATTAATAATTGGCCCGAGCGGCATTTCTAAAAATTCGTCTATTTCTAAATTTGCCAAAACTGGCGCACTCACTCGCCCTCCCTCCATCCCTTCTCTCTTAAAATTTCCCCTTCATTATATATATTGCCTCTTTTGCCCTATTTCTCTCTCTCTTTACGCTCTCTCTCACACTCACTTCCATTAATGCTGGTAAGTTTGATTTCCAGGCGTTTCAATTTCTACATTTTTTTTGCTCATCTGGAGCTCAACTACAAATTATCTGTTTATTTTTCTATTTCTTTCCTTGTTTTCAACGTTATTTTTTCGATTTTCTTTTTTTGAAATCCAATTTTTAGGTCAATTAGTCACCTCATAGACACCTGGAGCTTTGTTCTTCATATGTTCCACGGGGAAAAAAATTATGCTTATTTTTCACTTTTGGAGTATATTAGAACTTATTTTGCATCTTATCTGCTTTATTTTTATTTTTTAATATAAAGGAGCTCATGCTTGTCTCTGTTTGAACAAAAAAGATATGTTGCTTGCCTGTTGCTGCGAATTTAGAAATGTCAGATTATTCAAGTTAAGTCCAAATGTTGTAATTTTTTTGATCCATTTTGTCATCCCAATGGAGAACAATATGTTTCAATATATTGGTTTTTATTTTATAGTTTATAGTGACTAAAAGTAGAGTTGTTGGAATTAAACTAATAGAATGAGAAAAAAGCAAGAGAAACTCTATTTTTAAATAGCATATTCTACAATTTAGATAACATTTATAAATTTTGAGTGTAAAATTTTTAAGTACTCCAACATGTCTTTATAATTAACACTTAATTCTACTATTCCCCCCAAAAAAAAATCTATTATTTTTTCCTATCTTTTATTTTAACTAGCTTTCCTCTAAATTATTTTATTATTTTCCTCAGTGGAAAACTAAAATACTTCGAATACATTTAATTATAGAGTGGGTCTAAATTAAAATGTTAATTTAAAGAGTCTTTTTGAACATAATTTTAAGGGTTTACTATTTAAAATAGAAAACATATTATATTTAAAGAGTCTTTTTTAGAGATGCTCTTAATGTATGATTTTCAACTATTTTTAAAGGCTGGTTCAAATTTCAATATTTGGTTCTTTGAAACAGTGAATTAATGTTCTGCATTGCCCACTGTCTGTACGAGCCTCAATTCGCTAGTTGATAGCGATCAAAAGTGACACAAGGAGCTGTACCAAATAATCTAGAAGAAAGAAATCTAATGTTTAAAATGTTTTAGTTTAGTGGCAATTCTCAGCACAAGATGGTTGTTTTTGACATTGGGAAACACAGTTTTTAGAGCTATAATTCCACAGTAAAAATGCATCTTTCACAACTTTTCTAATTTTAGCTAGGGACATGCTTGAGATTGGCTTGAAATTGTAAAGAAGCTTTTGGCTATATTCAGCCTTGTTAATTCAGACTTGAAGCAACAAATGATAAGCCTTATCAAGCAGAATTCAAGTTGAGCTCGGAAGCTGGCTGTCTATTTAGAAGTTAGGAGATCAAGTGGAATAAAAAAATTATTTTTAAATTAGTCGGGTGTTGGTACATTCAATAAAACGAGCCTTAAAAATGTCATGCTCAGGTTGATGCTGCCCCGAGCAGCCAACATTTCAAATTACATTTTCTTTAACCTTAGGTCATGTTATCATTTTTCCCAACTTCTATGTTTGAGCCCATGGTTAAAAAAAAAATAAAAAAAATTAGTTCCTCCCTCAGGTTGAATCAGACAAACTGTGATATGAATAAAAAATTGCCCAACCTTCCTTTTGTTCCCATCGGATCCACTCTAGTCATTCCATTTGGAATGGTGTGTTTCAGCTCTTTGGTTTAACATTTTGGTTCTAAACCTTTACCTGTATTGTTAACACGGTATACACTTCTATTCTAGTAATTGGATTTCAGAGGCCTTTCATCACATTTTATACCAGTAGTCTATTTCTATATCTGATTTTTGGAGAAGGAACTTTTTGATCAGTCAAGTTAAATTGTATTATATTATTAGGAGGGTGTTTGGTGGGGGGATTAAAATTAAATTTTTAGTAGATTGTGATAAAAGCTTTTGAAATGTGTGGTTGAAAAATTGTGGGACCCATAAAAAATGTGGTTAATATTGATTGTTTGACTTTGATTTGGATTAAAATCAGATTTTAATCCGGTCCTAACAAGCCCTAGGTTTTAAAAGACATCTCTCCCGGGGGCTGTAAAAATTGTGCCAAAAAATCAATTGTATTGGAAAAATACATCCATGTTTTGCATGCTTTACGCGTGTACGGTGTTGATTAATATGCCAACTGGTCGATATCTTCTATGCTTATATTGCATTTAAGTTTTCACCATAGAGTCATTACAACATTTTTTTCTCAACCAGTTCCTTTCATAGAGGTACCAAAGCTTTCTCTGTGTATGTATCTTATCCATTCATTATGCTTGATCATCACTTCCTTTCATAGACGCGCTAGCTTTCTATTTGGATTTTTTATCCGTATAATTGTAGTCTCCTAAAATTGGTGTAGTGGGAAAAATGAAAACAACGTTTTCCCATCGTAAGGAGAATTGAATTACTCTAATATTAATTATTTGTTTAGAATTGCTATGTATTCTTGCATTTGTTCTTGAGTAATTTTCTAAACATGTTATTTTATCTCTTGATCTCGATATTCATTGTTTTCTATAATATATTTTAGTTTTAAGATCCTCTTTCTTTGAATTTTCTAACAGATCTACCAATGAGCAGAACATAGTGACAAAAATCCTGCCGACCTAGAAATTTTTAGGCACAAAGCCTAATTTTTTGCTGCTGTTTGTTGTATTTGGTTCCAGATAGGAGAAGACCTTAGAATCATAAAACTCTCATAGATACAACTGTAAAAATGTTTTTGATTAAGAGGTTAATTAACTGATATAAAACATGGCTTTGAAAAAATTTGAGCCGATCCCCAAAAGTGAAAAAGTAATTCATCAGGATGGAACTAATATTAGTGATATGTTTACGTGTCATATTTAAGGGCAATAAATTTACGGGTAAATCTGTCCAGAAGTCCCAAACCTTCCATTAACTGTAGCAGTTATGTCTTCAAACCTTTTAGTGTTGTGTATGATATCTTTATCTATTGGAAAATGCTTATCTAGACGTAAAAGTGACAGACATGTGATGTTTGATTGAAGTGTAAAATTGTCAAAAAAAAAAAATCAAAATTCTTAAGGGCAACCATTAAAATTACAGTGAATGTTGCTTTTTTTTTTTTAACAATTTTACCCTTTCAGTCCAACATTACATGCTTGTCGCATGACAATTACACGTGTGAGGTGTCAAGTAATAAGCGAACTTATCAAAATCTTCATTGCTTAAATTGCATTTAATTTTTTGCAACAGCGAAAAACCATGACAACATTTTTTAAACGGGTAATATGAATCTGTCATTTATGGTCAGTCATCAGTTCCTCTCATAGAGGTACCACAGCTTTCTCTGTGCCAATATGTATTATTGTCAATTTCATCCATTTTCGCTCTATCACTCACTTCCTTTCTTAGAGTTGCCGAAAGCTTTCTCTTTGTGACAATTTTTCTGTTTTAGTTTGGTGTCGCATAAGACATGGCCATTTAACATCTAAGTACACTTTTTTCATTAAGTGGGGATATCGATTGTGTAATGTTAAAGGGATGTGGATATGGGCGGCACAAATGGCAAATGGAAGGTTTTGGACATGGCTGCCACACTTATGTAAGATTGGGAACTGTTGGAGGAATTTATTGTAAAAATAATGATCTCAAATCTTAGCACATTGATGCTGTAAACATCTATTTTTTCTCTTACATGGTGTGGCAATTTAAGATCTTCATTAATAAAAAGAAATCGTGCAGATCTACATACTCGTTGCATTATCATGTATTTATTCCACAATTACCAACAATTATGTCATTTGGTCGCAACACTCCACCAACATTCAGGTTTTCATTGCATGCTGGTGTATTTATGTGTAAAGAAATGTAGAATTACGGTTTGCATGGGCTAAGGACGAGACATTGCTAGTTCACCCTTTTCTTTTACATCTCATTTTCGGAAGCAAGCATTTCTATTTTGTAGTGTAACACCCGTTTGATATATGTTTTCATGTGTATATAATCCCAAAAAGTTTTATTAACGATTTTTTCTTACGTGGATTTTATTGGTGTAAAAAAGTCCATGATAGGTATCTATAGAAGTGCTACGGTGAGTGCTAGAGAGAAAATGAAATTCTATTGGATAAATTATATAATTAACGACATTTTTAAACAAATATGAGATCACTCACAGTAGTAATGGAGACTTTTCTATCACTATGGGTCTTAAGCTGTCTCATCTTCTCTCTTTAATCATTATCAACTTTACAGCGTATGTCCAAAAAGAGGTTTCTAAGGTTATGTTATTCGATAATAACATAGTTTTGGTAAAAAAAAAGGTTTAATCGTAAGTTCAATCTTTGGACGAGTACTTCGAATCTAAGTGTTTTTATACAAAAGAATCAACATATTACATGTAATGCCACTTAAATTTGTTGGATGGATTAATAGGAAATCACGAAGGCTCATGTCCTATGCTTGTGACTTCCATTACAATTGGGAAGTGATCCTGCTTAAGGTCGGCCCAAATAGTTAAGCCTACATCATAATTTGTGAGAGCGAGAACTTGTGTTTGTGCGGCCCCTTTTTGAGGAAAAAAAATAAAGAAAGAAAGACACACATTTTGCATCTTAAAAGATCAGTTCTATAGATCAATCATAAGATGTGCTATGCTTTAGGTACCAAGTGCTGGGCTGTTGAAGGACAATGTCCATATATAAATGTAGAGTAAATGAAGGTGCTAAAATGAATTTGTTTTCATACTAGAATGGATAATGAAGGAGAATTTACCCCCAACAAATGGAGGTGATGCTGATTGAGGAGAAATTAAGAGAACGGAAACTTAGATAGTTGGAACAAATTTTGTGCAGACAAGAGGCTTCAAACCACGAGTGATGTAATCTCATTAGAGAAGTTTAAAATAAAAAGTGCAGACCTTATCTAAGAGGGCTTGTAGTGGTTTCCAAGGATACTATTGTTTTTTGTCTCCCTATAAATGTAATGAAGTGAAGGAGGGCAAAGAAGGATTCATGTTGCCTTTGTTGTTGTTGAGGGCATTTTTTCCTGTATGTTTAAGTGCAAAAGAGGTAATCTTTCCCAAAAAGAGCAGTAATAAGTGATTCAGTTGTATTACGTGAGTATTTCTATTACGTGAGTATTTCTTGTACAACTTCTGAAAATTTTATGCAATTTCTGTACTTTTAGGAAAAATATAATTTTGCAAGTCATGCAATGGTACTGGCATAGTGGCATTGGTTGTTGTGTTTGATTTCAGTGTGAATTGGTTGTAGTGGTTACAAGTAGCCTTGGCCTGCTGCTTGTGCTGCCCTTGTAAGGATTATGTGTTTATTCAAGAACCTGAGAGAGTATGGCTTTTTATAACTCACCTTTTAATGTAGTTATCTAAGACATTCATTTGGAGAGTTGGTCAAAGTAGGATGTCTGTAGTAATTCCTGTGAGCATTAATGGGGCTAACGGGCATCTCTTCTCCACATTTTGCTGCTTTTGGTCTCCAGCTAAACGTTGTAGCTTCGTTGCTGGCCAATTACTTAGGCTAGTATCCCCATCATTTACTTAAGGTGGAACCCAAGGTTGGAAACAGGACAATCATGAGTCTTTTTCAGCATTATTCCTTTTGCTGACACAAGCTATCTATCTGGCTTATGTTACCTGCTTGACGTGATGACATCTCTTTCTTTACCATTCCTATTTTATTGATAGTTATAACCTATTAAAAAGGTTAAAAAAAAAAAGGTCACCAGTTCGAGTCCTCTTAGAGCCATTGAGGTGAGTATCCGGTCGTAAACTTCAGGGCCCCGTGGATTAGTCGAGGTGCACCAAGTTGGCTGGACATCCACGGTTATCAAAAA
>CAIGRL010160458.1:0-22705 GCA_903798325.1 Fraxinus xanthoxyloides | reverse complement strand
TAAACATAACTTATTCATAAAAGTGTTCTTAAAATAGTTCCACACATAACGTTCATAGAAATCTACTTATATAAAACAATAGTAAACTTTTTGTAACCAAATTAAAGCATTGAGTCACCTGCTTCTCCATAGCACGTTGCATTATCGTCTACCACCATCCACGCCCAAGCAAGACAAATCAACTTGTAGGAAGAGAATTAACCCATGAGTTTGGATCTCAATAGAGATCATCGGTGTATTTAGTTATCAAATTAGAAAATTTTGAACTACAAATTCATACCGTCGCATGTAGATGGATTTTCGACAAAATCCAATTTCTGTAGAATTATTATAACACGTTGAGTCGGAGAATGATCATTCAAACAATAGTAGTGCTGAATGACCATACCCAAAGGCACCAATTCGTTCATATTTAACGAAAATTCATAACTGCTTGCACCTCTATCTACCTTAATTTGAAACTTTGAAATGGATAAATTTGGATGGTGAATATTGTTTTCCTGACGACGCCCGAAGCTTTAAGAATTTGCTCATCTCTCATGTTTCTCTTTCTTTTGAAAATCTTTTTCCATGATCAAAGTGTGCACATGATGTGAACCCATGTAGCAAAGAACAATGAAACCTACGATTAGATTGAAATTGAACCCAATAAAGCCAAAATAATCAAAGTTTTGGATTTGATTTGAAAAATAACGAACTAAAATAACCAACAGTACGCGAACGATATGTTGACCATTTTGACTGAATATTTGAGAATCTCTCCCGGGTGATTTGAACACCACAAGAAGGATCTTGATAAGTTCGTAATTTGTCCAACGAAGAACAAGAATTTCAAAAACAAATTGCCTCTCAATAAACTCAATAATAATGTGTCATTTTCAATGAAATAATAGGTCATATTTATATGGAATTCATGTAAACCCTAGTCTAAACGAAATAAAGTCTAAAAGATTGCAAAAGATACCAAAAATAGAATTTTAACAAGTGAAATTTGAAAAAATTCGAGCCCAGATTGGTCTATGCGGTCGCATAGTATGAACGCAAGCGATGGCATAGAACAAATGTTCAGCCTCAAGTTTGGTTCAGTAATACGGTATGCAACGCAACCCTTTTAAGCTATGTGGTTGCATAACTTTAATTTTGAATTATCTTTTTCCTTGTGCAGAATTTCGTGTTGTTTCCGGATTGTACTCATGGATGGAAATCCGAGACCCGAGCTAAAGGTTATGCGAGTTTTCATCTACCTTGCTATTTTTTTCATATATCTTTCGAATCTTGAATCCAACCTACCTAACTTGATTCTGACTTCATGTCCAACATGTGAGTTGTTATTTGGCTTGTTGAACTCGAGCTCTTGGCCTCCGTATCTTGGACAACTCATTCCATGGCCTCTTTGATCCCCTGTAACTCTTGATCTTGTCTTTGCTTTCTCTTCAAGTTGAGTCGAATCTTTGTAAGTTTGTTGCCTTTCTTGGATCACATCATTCCCTCTCTCTTCGAAAGGATTCGACCTCGAGTCTGTACCCGCATCAAGCGAAGCAACACTAGAAAGGTTGATGATAGGAATTATAATATACTTACTCTTTAAGTCCAAATTGTGGTCATTGTTCTCAATCATGGCAATGACATGTAATGGTCCATCTCCTCTAGGGTGTAGTTTGGATCTCACTTGAGTTCATATCCACCTCTTTTGGATGTACAACTAATCATCATCACCTGGATCAAATCATACACGCCTCCACCAATACACCATTTTGCAAGTTTTGAGACGTTTCAAGAACAAACTCCTATTTTCCATCTAAGTTACCATTTACATCAACAAGTTAGAGGATTAAACCGTATCAAAACGTGTGTAAGAAATAGTAGAAGTTATCAAATTAGTTCCTAATACATAGATTAAGATCAATGTATCTTAAATATTTATCATGCACATCTAAATCCTTACCACATACTATGATATCATCACGTAACATGTGAACTCTCAATTTAACAAGCATGCATAGACCCTTGCAATATACTAGATTATCATAAAACTAGTAAAATTTTTCCTATGAATTCACACAATAAAACCTTTTTTAATCCCATGAAAGTATTAGATTGACTAGTGAGTTCAAACGACCTAACTAACCACTTATAAATTTCACAGTTAATCTTATAATCTAGTTTACAAAAAACAGATGACCCATGCAAATCATCAAGAATATCATCTAATTTAGGTGTATTCGTGCGGTTAAAATTACATGCTCCAAGTGAAAAATTATTCCTACATGCTTGACCAACATCTGACCTATGTATGGAATGATGATATGTTACCGTTTGTGAGTTATTGCGCATCCTCCATATCTCATCCTTCCTAGGTACTTGTAACAATTACACTACATATGGACTTATGGTTCCCTTCATATCCCCTTTGACATTCAATCCCTTGCATATGAACTCTTTCCATTGCCATTGCAACTCCTTTGTCTCCTTAGGGAACACATATTCAACCTTCTATAATAAAGAAATAACCAAACTATGGTGGGGTTGGTTAGTTTCAACCACAAGTTGATACTCAATGCTTGGATTGGGCAGTATCCCAATAGTCTTATTATCATGGACCAACTCTTCGAAATCCTACAAGACAGAAATAACAAAACTAGGGAAGCATTTGTTAGTTTTCACTAAAGTCCTTTCAATTTCACTCTTTTTTTCGTGTAAGCTCACTCTAAAGACTCTTTTTCTTTTCCCTCTCGTGGCTCCACTTTTCTTTTCGCCACTGCTCCATTCTCCTTTTCGCTCTCTATTTCTTTTCTCTCTTGTGACTCTACTATTTTTTTAGTCACCTCACTATTCTCTTTCTTGCTCTCTTGTTATGAAAGTTCAATCTCACACTCTTTTTTTCTCATTCTTTTCTCTTCCTCACTCCCCAATTTAAGTTGATATTTATACACTTGCTATGGTGTCAACGGGCAAGTGTAGTAGATTTTTCGTCCTTAGTAAAGCTGTACTTATTTTTGTAACCATCATGTATCACCTTCATATCGTATTGCTATGGTTTCCCCAACAAGATATAACCCGCATGCATAGGTACTACGTCACACAATACTTCTTCATGAAAACTACCAATTGAAAAATTTATTAACACCCTTCTATTCACCTTAACTTCTCCACATTCATTCAATGATCATGCTACGTATCTTATTATTGTGTGGCACTGTGTATGAAAATATTTTCTCTTTGCTGCTCCAAGTCATCCGTCTGGATTTGAGTGTTAAGAGTTCTCTTTGTGATTAATAGCTCGCCAACAACATATTCCACTCTGCCTCTATACTAGCCTCCTCCGATTTCAGCATGCCTTCATAATCACTCTCACTTAGCACCTCTCCATTACTTTGCAAAATCATCGCTATTTTTTTTTGGACATTGAGAAGCGATGTGCTCCGACCCCAAACACCTAAAGTATTTGATATCTCGATTATTTGATGGTTAGGATGCCATTTTCTTTCTATCATTTTCTTCCTTTTCCTTCGACAATTCAATTTTTCCCTAGAAACAGCCCCATCTCCTTTGTTGATGTCCTACTTTGATTTCAAGGATAAGTTAGAACCTGAAGTACTCGATGAGTAACTTGTTGTTCATTTTCTCTTCAATTACCTCTCCACCTTCATAGCTATGTGTAACATGTTTTCTAATTCAACATAGTCGGTGAATTTCAAGTCCTCCCATGTATTGATCGGTCGTTCCCTATTTTTTCTCCTCGTTGTCACCACTTGGTCTGACCAAGTGATTGCATAATCGGTGAAATCAAGAACCGCTATCTTCACCTTCTTCTCCTCCGAATAGTTGTGGCAGTCAAAGATCAATTCAACCTTTTTCTCCCACTCCAAGGAAGTCTTCGGATCACTCACTCATTTGAATGGTGGAATAGACATTTTTATGTTGGCCATATTCCCATCTACCTCATCTTTAACCAAGTTTCTACCCAATCGTTCAAGCCTAGCTCCTCTATTTCTCACCCTACCCATTTCAACCTCAATTACTGTATCCTCATCCACATCACTTCCATAATCATATTCTTTAAGCACCTCCATCCTAGGCTCCCGCCTACCTTTTCTCCATATATCTGGAACTTCCCTATGCAAGTTGGCAAGCTCCATGTCTTGTCTATCCAATCTATCCCGCACATCTTCAAATAACCGTTCAAACCTACGTATCATCTCATCCAACATGTTGGTTTGGTTGTTGTCTCGACCTGGTGTTGACCCGTCCCTGTCAAACATTCTAAATCTAAGTTTGTGTATCACTCACTTCGATTTTTCTTCTCTATTGATCTCACCACCTTGCTTTTTTCCACTCAATGCTTTCTCTCAAGTGCTTCAAATGACAAATTCGAACTTAACAAGGAATTATTCTTGTAGAATTCAAACCGGAATTTTGAGTAAGATTTTGGAAATTTTGAACACTCAATAAAGAAAAAGAATTGAACTGGATAATTGAAATGAAATTTGAATTCTTGAAAATGGTTTTTGAATTTGACACAATAGATAACATAATTGACCGATAATCTCCGAGACAAATAATAACAAATATACATTATTTTTGAACTTTAATGTTCACAGAATTTTCTGAATTTTTGAATTTTTTTTACCCAGAATTCAACTAGGACCCCGACAAAGAAAATAGATGTTGATTTAGATACAAAAATAACTTTTGAATTTTTTATGGAGAAATTACGGATCAAAAGATTTAAATAGAAGAACGCAAGAAAAAGGAAATAAAGACTCAAACAAAAAAAGGAAAAGGATATAATCTTGATTTTGGAACCTAAGCTCTGATACCAAATGATGTAAACTCTTGTATCGAAGAACTACGAAACCCATGCTTAAATTGAAATCGAACCCAAGAAAACCAAAATAATCAAAGTTTTGGATTTGATTCGAAAAATAAAGAACAAAAATAACCAAAAATAATCGAATGATAAGTCCTTTTGATTGAAAATTTGAGAATCTCACCTGGTTGATTTGAACGCCACAAGAAGGATCTTGATAAGTTCGTAGTTTGTCCATCGAAGAACAAGAATGCAAATTGCCTCTCACTAATCTCAATAATAATGTGTCCTTTTTAATGAAATAATAGGTCATATTTATATGGAATTCATGTAAATCCAGTCTAAATGGAAATAAAATCTAAAAAATTACAAAAGATACCAAGAATAGAATTTTAACATAGTAGACGATTACGTGAAATTTGAAAAAATTGGCGTCCAAATTGGTCTATGCGGTCGCATAATATGAACACATGCGATCACAGAGAACAAATGTTCAGCATCAAGTTTGGTATGGTAATACGGTTTGCGACTGCAACCCCTTTAAGCTATGCGGCCACATAGTTTTAATTTTGAATCCTCTTTTTCCTTGTGCAGAGTTTCATGTTGTTTTTGGATTGTACTCATGGACGGAAATTCGACATACGAGCTAAAAGTTATGCGCGTTTTCATCCACATTATTTGCTTTTTTCATATATCTTCCAAATCTTAAATCCAACGCACCCAACTTGATTCTGCCTTCATGTCCAACATGTAAATTGTTATTTGACTTGTTACACTTGAGCTCTTGGCCTCCACATCTTGGAAAACTCATTCCATGGCCTCCTTGATCCTCCATAACTCTTGATCTTATCTTTGGTTTCTCTTCAAGTTGAGCCGGATCTTTATAAATTTGTTGCCTTTCTTGGATCACATTAGCACACCTTTTTCTTTTGAAACTTGTATACAAATATATATTGTAAATGAGATGAGAGTGATTTGGAGAAAATGAAAAGTCTAAACTCTCATTTTGTCTAGGAAAAATGGTGGCAACATCTATACCCATTTAAATGAGTTTAAAAGTAAGATTTAGGTTACATTTCCTTGCATTAATGTGATGTCACATGTGTGTATATAATACTATGTATCCTACCAATTTATGAGATTAATTGCCCTGACTATTCAACCAAAGTTATGAAACATGTGTGACTATAAATGAGGTTTCATTCCAATTAATATAAATGTTTAATTCCATGTATGTATATTCCTGCATGTGTGCGTGTATATATGTACTTGTCATTCATTTTTTTTTCTTTTGGTCCCTAAACTTTATTAACTTAACAAAATCAGGAAACAAGATAACCTCAATCAGAACTTAATAAACTCTATTTACTTATAGTTCGGTCCTTTTGAAAAAATAATGTGTATACAAATCAAATCTTAAAAGTATTAACTATACATAGAATAAAATTTTCATCGTCGGGTCCAATCTTTGGGAAAACATTAAATTCCTTCCTACATTATAAAAAAAGAATTCTTTATATTTTATGGAAAATATGCATGATTTCTTGTGAACTTTCTTGAGATTATTTAAGACATGTTGAACTATTATTGGACTTTTATTTCCTATGGACTAGACTTGTAGTGCTCGATTATCACAAAATAAAAATTATGGGCATAATTTCACTTTTTTTCTGGCTTCTACATATATCAAAATAGGAGAGAAAATATCATATACATAATAAACTCCCTAATGCAAATGCGTAGAACCCTTCCATGTTAAACCTCAATTTCACCCACGAAATCCACGATCGTCTTCTCCATAAACGGAATAGTGGTGTTCCCCATGTCACTCACAAAACCCATTATCTTCTTCTCCCATTATCATATTGTGACATCACTTTGGCTGAAGAACCCTTCTAAGTTAAAACCTCTATTTTACCCACAAAACCCACGATCGTCCTCTTCATAAACTGAATAGCGGTATTCTCCATTTCATCTATAAAATCCATTTTCTTCTTCCCTATTATCATATTTTGACATCGGTGTCCAAAGCATTCAGTTTTCACAAATCTTTCAAAAATACCAGACATTGAACATGGTTTTAAAAAGGAGGAATGATCCCAAAAGTCGAGATAAGATGGGTGAGAAATCTAGAACAAAAATAGAGAAAAGAAAAAGGATGAAAGGAAGTAAAAATGCGATACCTGAAACCAGTTGCAAAACCCCACCAAAATCTCGAAATACTAGTGTTCGAAAGATAAATCAATCAATTTTTATCTAATTTTTTTATTTGGAAATGGATATTTAACGTATGTTGGGTGTGAATGGTTTTGGTATTCGCACAATGTTAGAATTTGTGACCTCATTTTGTGAAAAATCCGTTGTGAAAAATCTGATTGAAGAATATTATGGGGGTTTATTTGTTTGAAAAGTTTAAATAAGTTATTTATCTAATTTAGTTAATGGCAAATGCATATTTCACATTTGTTGGGTGTTTATGGTTTAGGTAGTCACACATTATTAGAAGTTGTGACCTTATTTCAAAATAACTCTATTCGAGATATCATGACCAGTATACTTTATGTGACCTCTGTACGTTTGAATAGTTTTTGTGACCATTTCAATTATTCGGGAATGTAGATATATATTTCTTGAATAGGATTTGTGACTAGCCTTCTCTTTGTGATTTCCGTTTTGATGTGACCAATTGCCTAATTATGACCGCGTTTTTACTATTATTTGCAATACTTTATGTGTTTGTGAAATGTTTATAGTTCTATGATGAATTACGAGGTTTTAATAAGGTATATTTATATATAATTCGTCAATTTAGTTATATGTGACCTTAGTAGTGTTTGTGATAAAATATTGCATGTAGTATGCTTCTTGTGTGACATAAATACATGTACATGTATCAAAATACTGATTTAGTGTTTTTATGTGTCATATATTGCAAGAATGAGATTATATAATACCGAAGGCTGTATGGTTCCCTGGTAGAATTACAACAAATGCAACCAAAAATGTGTTGACAAATTTCACATCGAAGTTCAACTCTGTACAAAAATAGATACTAGCTAATACTTGCTTCTCCCATTTTTTCGCCGGTAGTGAGATAATTGTTCAATCTTAGCAAATCAATTATTTTCCACTGCGAGAGGTGAAGCGACCGAACAAATTATATTTTACCTTTTATAGTTCACATAATGAACTACTGTATTTAATATTTCACTATATGATAGGTATCACCCACTTCAGCACCCACATTCGGTCTGTCGTTGAATCATATCTCTAGACCGGCAAGAATATTGCAGTCTCCTTTTGTTTCTAACGAAGGGAATCAAACCAAAAGTTCAGAGAATTTTGTAGTTTCTCGATATTAGAATCGGAATGCAGATGATGTTGATGTCGCAACATTTTAGAGTTTGATCCATAGAGGTCACAAACCAACAAACAAGTATATATGACATTATTTTGTGAACTACAACATATACCCATTGGAAATAAGGATAACTAATTTTTTATTTCTTTCTCTTTATAGGAAAAAGTTCAAAGACGCTGACGATATCATTAAGCCCCCTTTTTACATTGGTATATTTGCCGTAGGCAACAAAACATGTTGGCATGAACTTGTTTCTCCAGACGCGTCTTTGACCAAATTGGTATGAAAAGATCACATATCATTCTATATATGTATAATAGCATTTATACTGTATCACTTACCGTAGGTCACATATTATATATACGACTCACATACATTATGGTCATGTTACAAAACACATGCTAAGATCACATACACACGTCATTGTTCATTAGTCACAAGTCACATATAGTAGTTCACATATTGTATACGCAAGTCACACACATTATGTTTAGGTCACATAAATTTCATACATGTCATAGAACACATACTAAGGTCACATATCACATACAAACATCATTTTTAATTAGTAACAAGTCACATACCGTATACACAAGTCACATACATTATGGTCAGGTCACATGAATTACATACATGTCACAGAACGCATGGACATGTCACATATAATACGCAAACATCATTGTTCATATAGATCCCGAAGACTAATCATGCATTTATTATTTTTTATGGTGACAACAAATGGATGCACGCTTCCATTATCTTCGTCAATTAGCACGGTATGGCGAGAATGTTAAGTTTAAGACCACCACAACTGACTCAAACTTTTAAGCTATGATCAAGAATATAAATCCGAAATTCATAAAGGATATATGTTCTACTCACAAAGACATGATAATTAATGATATCACATGTGTCAGAATACAATTGAGCAGTCCATGGACTGTAGTGAACCAAGTGCTAATGTCAATTTTGCCTACAAATAAGACACATTGGATGTTGGGGTTGCTTGATATTAAGGCTCACGCATTGATTATATTAAATTCGGTCAGGACCTTCAAGGATTTAAGTGTGAAATGGGGAATCGAACCATATTTGAAAATCATCACTCATTTGATGGATGCAATTGGAATATGAAATAGACCTTTATATGATGATCAAGATGATTCCATAGAGTCGAGGCTTGCGCTAGATTATGAGGGGCCACAAAAACAAAATAGATATGTTTGTGACAATCATTTTAACGTGTTGATTGACTAAAAAATCTATGTTTTGTGACCACCATTTCAATGTAAAAACCAACAAACTGACTTTCTTTTTTTAGCCATGATTGCGGCATATTTGTGATCAAATATGCAGAATACATTTTTCATAATGAGTTAGAAGCCATGCCAAAGGGTTTTGATGCTGTTAGAGCACGACTGGATATAGATGTTCAGCTTTATAAGCAGCGGGAAATCAAGAAGGCCACCAAGGTGCTAAAGAAAGGTCGAGGGGAGGGGGTGTAGTTATAGATTGACATCTGAATCTGTGACTGAACATTGATGTAACTATGTAGTGGTAGGGGAATATGTAGATGTCATTTTTTAAGGATGATTATAGTTGAAGTTTGTGAATGTTCACGATGTTATGAAATCTTATTTCACTACTTTTGTCTATTATATTATGTTATTCAAAAGTCGATGTGACAAAATAAACATTGACCTATATACAGGTCACATATTATTTTCTTCAAGTTAAATGATAATATCAACAAGTCACATATCACTATTATAAATGTTTAAATGTCACAGTTTAGTTATGTATGTAGGTTACATATTATTTCCTTGATGTCACATATTAATTTTTACAAGTCACATGATGTTATTTACAATTCACATAAAAAAATATTATTGGCAATAAGTCACAAACCATTTTAAGTCATAATTTAATTGATATCATGTCACGTAATCATAACCAGACCTACAAATTTCACATCAATTCTCATATGTCAAGTCAAATTCACAGTTTGAATTAATATTATTTGAACGAATAATGTATATTTACATGATATGCCTAATACTATCCATGCTAATAAGTGAAATAATAAAGAGAACAACAAACTTGAATGCTATAACTACTATAATTTGTATCATCACTTGACATCGTATTATTCGAATGTAACTATGATCTTTTTTACTTAGAGGGAAAAGTTACTGCATGACCTACGATTGTGACCATTTTGACCACAACGTCCACATTTGACAATTATTTTCTCTTCACATGATGATTTCCTTATTTTTGTGTAGGTCTTCCCGAACTTCTTTTTTGATTATGTGCTAATACAATTATATCTTTCACTTTATCAGGCACTCTCCAGTCACCCAGATTTTCAATTGGAAATATAGTGTCTTGGCACGCATTCATGTATGCCTCTCTTGTGTAATAGTAAGAATAATAATCATATGAATCCATCTTCATCATTGCAATGACAGTCAATATATGTGGACATGGTAACTGATCTACCTGAATCATCGTACATGTACATGTACATTATTCTATATTGACGATGAAAGATGAGCATTCACCACTTACTGTAAACATGATGTGATTTGCAGGAAGCACCTACAAAAAATGATCATTAATTCACATACATTAATGAGGTCACAAAGATGATATTGATGTCACAAGTGTCAATCTCACCCTCAAATATCTCAAATTAATGCTCATATCTCGAAGCATTTTTTTGTACTTGCTTGACAACTACGTAAAAGTGCCATGCCTTGTGACCTTATGTTTGTAGAACTAAGATTGTATAGTTTGTCGTAACAAATCCAATAAAGCTACAATGAGGTAGTTCTTGGCTACCTTTATGACTGCATTCACCGTCTCTAAGGAGGGCAGTACCTCCGAGATTTTATTAATCTGCCCTCAATTGTGGCGGAGGAATACCATGGTTACGTAAAAATAATGAAAGCAATAAATGAGGAAGTACTACTTCCCTTACAGTGAAAATAAATGACGAAGATTGCATTAAGGTAAAAATAAGAAATGGAAATAGAAACCAAAATCAAAATCTGGCACTGGGCAATCCATGTCTGTCAATTTGTACTAGTGTCCTAATATGTTTGGTAGGTCATGTAGTCTATATATTTGATATCGTCGATTATCCCAACCCTCCACAATAAGAACATTTGCAACCTGATTTCCTTCTCTGTAAATGTGAGAAACTGTATCTCCGTCGAAGGATATGATATATGTGATATGTCTGAGTATGCCCTAAATAACCCATGGTCCTCTTCATCTAGTGATGTAGTGAATAGCTATTTTAGAATAAGACTCTACCCAAACCTTTGAAAAACCAAGTCCATGAGCTAGTAGAATCCCATCAAGAATAGCCCGGAGCTTTGTCTCTAATATCAAGCATGGTCCATACGAAGTTGAGAAAGCCCTAATATAGTGTCGTGCGTGGTCTTTGATTATGCTTCTCCCACTCGCAAAACCATCATTGACGCATCCTTCATTATTGATCTTGACAAATTCGACTGATGGAGCACGCCACCAAACTAGAATAGTGAGAGATGGGAAAGGGGGTCCATAAAAATACCAAATATCGGTGCAAGTGTCAAATCCCCTCGCCAATGCACCACTCGAAAGAGTCTTCCCATATGAAAAAAGAGATCATACGATAAACTTCCCAAATGATATGTTTGGCTACAATGCGAATCCCCTTTATACTTCGCATCATTCCTTGCCCATAGGTACCAAACTATCAGTAGATGAATGATAATGCGAATGTCTCCACAACGAACATAATGTTACCTCCATCTCTGGAATCTCTGTCCGACTCCCTCTCTTGAACTCATAGGTAACTGGAAAATATCCCCAAAATACTATCATACCTGATTGGAGGTGCTACTGCAAGTGAAAATATGATTGATGGTCTCAATTTCGGAACAACACTGACAGCGAGAAGCCAACTGGCATCCAATCCTCCAATGAATAACCATATCTACTGGAATGAGGTCATGCCATAGTCTCCAACAGAAGAATGAGACATTGATGGGCAAAATCGAGCTCCATAATAATCGGTATGAATCCTAATACTAGCACCCTGAACGTACGAGCTGCCATGTAGACTTGGTAGCGATGCTACCATCCGATGTATTTCGCCAAACAATTCGATCTGGTCTATCTGCACATAAATGTATAACTTATATATTCTCCGCCATTAGAGAAGGGAGAACCAGTAATAAACGTCCAATATTCAACCCAATATCATCAAAGAAATCTAGCACCCTTGTAGATATGTGTTGTCGGTGTGGGAATAGGGATGCCAATGTAGTTTCACCCATCCAGTAATCATGCCAAAAGAAAATATAACCTACACCAATATGCCATGCAATGTATGACTATGTCTGGAGACCAACTAATTTCAGCCTCTTCTAGATAGGAGAAGCTGATTAAGGAACTATTGAAAATAAAGGGTGTGACCCCATACAATACTTGCCCCGTAAGAACTGAGCCTAAAGTGATCTGAGAACGAAACAACCACCAGAGCTTCATGAAAAAGGAGTCCACCACATCCTGTAATCTTCTAAAGTTTAGACCACCTTCATCAGTAGAGAGACAAATCTCCTTCCAACTTCGCCAGTGTAAACGTTGTGCCTGTTCTTTGGAATTCCACAGGAATCGTACAAAGATGCTCTCAAGCTTTTTTAGGAAAGTCTTGGGGGATGGCATGATCTGAAGGAGATGTAATGACATGGAAGAGAGCACTGGCCTCAGCAAAGTAATACGACCCCCATATGATAGAAGTCGTGAGCTCAGCTTGAGATCCTGTTCCTGACCTNCACCACATCCTGTAATCTTCTAAAGTTTAGACCACCTTCATCAGTAGAGAGACAAATCTCCTTCCAACTTCGCCAGTGTAAACGTTGTGCCTGTTCTTTGGAATTCCACAGGAATCGTACAAAGATGCTCTCAAGCTTTTTTAGGAAAGTCTTGGGGGATGGCATGATCTGAAGGAGATGTAATGACATGGAAGAGAGCACTGGCCTCAGCAAAGTAATACGACCCCCATATGATAGAAGTCGTGAGCTCAGCTTGAGATCCTGTTCCTGACCTTTTGGATAAGGTCATCTTAAATGAAGCTCCTCTTGGCCCCTTTGAATATGGGGACTCCCAGATAAGTGAACGACTGTTGCTGGTGTCGAAAACCAGTCAAAATCTCCAATCGTCTAATATGAATAATAGATGCCCGCTTGGATAGTATAAGCCCACTCTTATCCCCGTTCACTAATTGGCAAAGACCCCCTCATGATGCTCCAGACAACCAAAAATCCTCCTGATAAACCGTTTCTGA
The DNA here is from genome assembly GCA_903798325.1 of Fraxinus xanthoxyloides. NCBI lineage: Eukaryota > Viridiplantae > Streptophyta > Magnoliopsida > Lamiales > Oleaceae > Fraxinus > Fraxinus xanthoxyloides. The sequence continues at coordinate 9,193 of CAIGRL010160458.1, read as the reverse complement.
CCGTTGGTAAATATGATCATATAATCAGCAAATAAAAGGTGTGAGACAAGAATACTACCTCTCTGTCGATAACACACACTGAGATACTTATGGAACCTCTGAGTGAGCAGGCGTGAGAAGTAATCTGCGGCTATGATGAACAAGGATGGTGAGATAGGATCTCCTTGTTTGAGCCCTCGTGAGGATGGAAAAAAACCACATGAGCGACTATTTAGGAGTATAGGAAAACGACAATCTGAGATGTATCGCCTAATCCTATCAATCTAGATTCGATTAAATCCAAAAGCCTCTAATACAGAATAAATGAAGCTCAAATTCATGCGATCATATGCTTTAGTCATGTCTAGTTTCAGCATAGCATTACCCTATTACATTCTATCATCTAAAGTATGGAGAAGCTTTTGAACTAATAGAACATTGTCCGCAATTAGGCAACCAAAAATAAACTCACTCTGTCGTGGAGAGATAATGCGCTGTAGCAATGTACTCAATATAGTGTTCAAAAGCTTAGTAATAAGCTTATTGAACATAGTACATAAACTGATAGGTCTAAAATTGTTCCATCTACAAGTGTCGTCCCTCTTAGGAAGCAAAACTATACTAGTAGCAGCAAAACCTCGTAGAAGATGGCCTCCGTCAAAGAAGTCTAAGACTGTCCTGTATACATTGTCCTGAATAATGTACGAACAATGTTGGAAGAATAGGGATGAGAATCCATCCGGTCCGGCAGCACTGTCACCATCTATACTAAACACCGCCTCTCGAACCTCATGAATCAAAGGGATACGATTTAGTGCCAATTTATCATCCTCCGTCAAAAGCCTGAGGATGATATCAGGACGAATGGGGTCTAACGACTGTATAAGAGCATATAGAATATCTTGGTAGAATGCAATAGCTAAAGTCTGAATGTCAGCAGAAGTTGCTAAGGCTACCCATGCCTGTGTCCGGATGACCTAATACACGATTTAATCCTATGTCCTTCAACCATTGTATAGAAATAATAAGTATTGTGATCTCCTTCACATACCCAACGTGAATAGGCCTTTTGCTTCCAAAAACCCTCCTCAATAGATGATGTCCGATGGAAAACTGCATGTGCATGATGTAATAGGTTACGATGCTCCAGTATAGGGTCTTTATCATCTATTATCCTCAGCCTCATCCACCCTATCCTCAGCATCACGTACCTGTTGGAAAATATCTCCTAACACATGTCGATTCCACCAACGCAGTCCCCATTTCAGCCTAAAGAACTACCATCCCTGTAAGATGAGCAGAGAGCAACTACTTCAGAGTGACAAAGGGCGAAAAATCATGATGCTTGGTCCAAACGCTGAGGAATCTGAAAGGTCTATGCCTCAAATCATCGTCAGAAACCCACTGAAGTAATAAAGACGGATGATCAGATGAAGTCCGATTCAAGTGCCTTACTGTAAGCTGTCGACGGAATGCTGCAGTTGTAGAATTAATGAGTAACCTATCCGGTCTCTTTCTGACCCGATCGTTGGACCAAGTATACCGATTCCCAAGGACACTAGCATCCTCTAAACTAAAATTTAACATCATATCAGAGAAAGCAATAGTGCCTCGATTGCGAGTATTATCACTAGTGTGATCAGCATCATGTGTAATAATGTTAAAGTCTCTCCCAACTAACCAAGGGTCTTCCATATCAAGGGAAATGTGGTGAAAACCCTTCTACAAATCCCTCCTGTTAGTTACGTTACATGAAGCATAGACAGGAGTCAGATAGATGGGACGTGCTCAACTCTGATGTGAAGGAACTGAGGATGACCAACAATAACAGTAACAGTAGTATCCGCGTTATAGAAAAACCAGATCTTGTTTAACTTACTTTGAACTCCCGTATCAAAGCACAGATATTGACAAATGTATGCAAATCTATGCTGAAAAACAAAAGGCTCCAATATAACCAAGAGATAAACATGAAGTTGTATAAGTCTCTTCAGGCACCGATGAGTAGCTACACTAGCTACAACTCTCGCATCTAGATGTGCGCGAAAAAGTATCATGTGACCGACTCTTGGTCACCAAACTAGGAATTGAAGTATTGGTGGCTTTCGCATTTCTTTTTCGACCAACTAGGTCAAAACCATCGTCATCTGTCCTACTAGTCATGCCGCCAAGTCATCAGTCGAAGATCAACAATATGGACCTTGTTAATGAACTTCAATATGAGAAAAACATCAAAATCAGACTGATTTGTAGATAAGAAAGCCTCCATATTCTGCTGACAATGTGCAGAGATAATAGGAACAACTGAGTCCATAAAACCCTGCGTCCTCTCTAACATATCTACCAAGAGAGGATCAAAATATGTAGAACTAACCATCATGGGTGCACTGCTGATGGGGTCTAGAGGCTGAACTGCTAAATGAGGAGCTAATGTAATAACATGAGAACTCTGAGTATCCACCCTAATGGGAGCAACTGTAGTTTCAATTTAAATATGTTCCATCAACTGCAATCATAGGCCTACATTGTTCCCATCCTCTAATTGATGCACCTAGGGCCATGAAACAATATTTGAATCTATTGTGACCATCAAGCTCCAGTCTTGTGACCATACGCGGATTTTTTTGATGAAATATATAAAAGAAGGTTGTCATTTTCATGAAGGAATCTGTAAGATCCCCCATAAGCATCTTCAATGTTTTCTCGCGAGTTCAAGCCTTTACATAATTCAAAGAAACTCCATATGTATGTAACATGTTGTTACATATATTGTTTGGAATGTATATGGTTCGTGATGAGGCGTACTTGTATTTGATGCAAGATGACACAACTACAGTGGATACTTACCTGTAAGATCTCAATACTATATTTGAAGCACATGTGTAATCTTCCTAATCTTAAACATATCCGTTCTCCCAAATTGTGAAAAATTACATATCCAATTACACTCTTCTTGGGAACACTTGACAAGATATTCTTTCTTGACTGAACGAACAACTATGAATTAAAACATGTTTTGTATTGCAAACAAAGACAAGCTAAATTTCAGACCTTTATTATCATGAAAAATTCTTCCCTTTTCTATTTGCATACCATTAGGCACAGAGACAATTGTGACTTCATCTCTAAAATTATGACTTGAAGTTTCAACTGTTGCATTTCATATGTCTGATGACATATCCATTAATGAAAATATAACAACGCTGGAGCGTACATCTACTAGAACCATGCATGAGTTTTCTTCGCTTTTAACATTTGTGACCTCAACATTAGGGTCACGATCTATGCACTTCAGCATCAGGTAGGACAATACATTATTATCACTATTTATTCTGATTGCAGGTAACTCATCGTTCAATGTATACGTCATTGTGAATTCAACCGTTGTTTGATCCAAACCAAACTTAGTCAAAACGATATTTACTAAATTTGTAAAATTGTAATTCTGATCAACTAACACTAGTAATATGTGTGATCCATTTATCAAGCAAACATGCACAAAGCCTATTTTTGCAAATTTTCACAGAAAAGTTTAACTCACGAGAAATCAGTGCAGGTCATAGATTTACATTACAGATCCAATAATGAAGTACCGCATATAAACGCTACCTTAAAAAATCGCCACAACATAAAATTTGACATGTCACTGTATCTTATTGTAAGGCACATAAATAAAACTCCTGGTCAAATCATTTTATGAATAATCTTCAATAGAATGGTTCAGCTACAAATCTCAACAACATGAAATTAGACAGGTCATTGTATCTTATTGAAAGTCACACAAAAAAGACAGCTAATCACAATCATTTTATATCTAATTAGATAGGTCACTGCATCGTATTATAAGTTACATAACTAAGACAGCTGATCACAATCATTTTATATAATATCTTCAATAGAATGGTTCAATTATAAGTCATACAATCAGATATATTGAATCATATAACATAAAATTACCCATTTCAATTAATTAGTTACATCATGTGATTGTGACCAATTACATGACTTATTGTCATAATTACAAATATCTTTCACAACAAATCAAAGTCACAAACATGAGTTTTCAGAAAAGAAAGCACGACCTTCGATTTTGAAAATCAGTTACATTGACTATCGATGCATAATTGTTTGACTGAGAAGTTGTGAAAATGTTAGTTGCCCGATTCTAATGTATAATCATTTACCAATTCTGATACAACGCTGATCGAACCCCAAATTAAATGATCCGGATCTATTTTCACTCTAGCATATCATAAATTTCCTGCAACTGATAATAATTATTGATTTGTGACGATATTCTTCAATTTTGTAACGTGAAATCTCTAAATGTTATCATTATTGGAGATAGAGACGAATGTAAATGATGGCATTTGTGATGAATTTGTGTTTCAGGGATGGAGAGATGTATTTTATGGAATTAGGTCACGAATGGGATCTCAAAGCTTGATTTAAGGGATATTGTTTGGGTTTTGAATTTTTCCCAACATCGAATTGCTTCCGATTTGGATCTCTATTGGCTTGGGCCTTGTTTGGAAGATATTATTTGGCATGGTCATAAAAAATCTAAAATTAGAGGCAAATTTTGGTTTTTTTTTTGTTCTGAGGACCCTCAAAATTATGAGGCCCAAGGCAATGGTGTAGTTTGCCTTGTGGCAGGACCGACCCTAATTTTGATTATGTAGGGAGTTAGTTGCAAGTAGAAGGCCAAATAATTATGTTATTATATTAAATTGATTTGTCTAGTATCGAATCTACCTGTTTCAACAACGATTGTTGAATGAGCATTTTCATAGTAGATAATGGATTAGTTAATTGAAACTTTATTGATTAATTTAACACATATATTAATTTACTAACATCTCACCTTAATTGTTGATTTCTCATGACTTGACTGATCGTTTCAGCATTTCCGTATTTCACACTACGCAAGCAATTTTCTCTTGTTCTGATTTGGTACATTTGTTATCATCGCTCCAATTTTCATGCTTGAGTGCTCTAATTTCATACTTAACTTGATGCTGCAATGAACTACACATGGTAGGAAGTTCTCTTGGTGTGGCTTTGGATAAAAGAAGTTCTTTTCAATCATTTAACATGGATATTTGCAAGTTTGTAGAGAAGTTTTATCTTCAAGATTTTACACTGCAAGATATTAATTGCTTGAAAGCTAAGTGGCAACAATATTAAAATGATGTAATTTTGAAACTTTGTATCAAATACCTGCATCTTTTATCTGTGCAGGAAATCGGCTGCAAGTAGAAGGTCAGAGAATTATATTATTTTGACAAAATTGATTTGTCCGATATTGATTCTTCCTTTTTTTAACCGCGATTGTTGAGCGATCATTTTCAATAATACAACATGTGAAGATTGTAATTCATAACAAAATGAATGATGTTTTTCTTGATGGTTGTATAACTCTTCGAACCGAACCAAAACCTACTATGAATTTAGATATGGATTATATTATAGATGAATTTCATGTTGTAAAACCTTTGAGCACAACTTTAATAGGAAATACTATATTATGACATTTTTGATAAATATAATGTTATTCGTAGATTAATTTTTAAAATTTTTCTGCCTCCCTATAAATTCTTTGCTCCACCCTTGACCTTCATGATTCGACACCACCCATTGCCACCACCGGTACCGCCATTGCAACATCATTTATGTAATCAATTTCCAATACGATCATATATTCAGAATACATTTGATTGTGAACATATGATTTGCATGAAAAGAAAATAAACTCTAAACAATTCAATTGTCTAAAACTTATTTATATGGGAATTATTAGTTAAATGTGCTTGATTCATTTAGTTTTTAATCTAAAAAATATTATACATGTCCATTTTTTATTGGTAGGTAGATGAGAGAGAAAATGAGAGTGAATAACATAGAAAACAAAAATCAACATTCCCTAAAAAACATTTTTCTTATATTTGAGGAAAATATGGCCATCTAATAAAAAATAGGAAAATATTTTCCGTGAGATTTTTTTTTAAATCAAGCACTTCAAATAACCATGCAAAAATCTCTCCTCATCAGTTCCATAATCTTTGTATAAATAGAAGAGAGAATATCTCCATATTTATGTGATGGGACTTTCTCCCCTTTGTTCTACAATTTTCATAAAATCATGGAACCATGAGGGGATCATGGTGTTTACGGGGAAGAAATTCACCAATTTTTTGTTAAAAAAAATCCCTCTAGCTATGTCTATGAATATGGAATTGGTGAGTCACCAAAGCAAGTTTGGTTAGCTGTGAGTGCAATAGGGTGGGTGTGGGATATAATAAGGAAGATAAATTAATGATTTTTTTTTTATTAATAATCAATTATCTAAATTAGTTTGTTATGGATAATAATAATGAGGGTACAGTTTGCCCTTCATTATAAGTTAAATGAAAATCAGTAGACCTAATCAATTATAAAAATCATCTGAAGTGATGATTATTGCTAATTGGTGAAAGTTCGGGGCTTAAATCGGATAAGAAGGATGGACATATGATTAACACTTGAAAGTGAAATAAGAAAAAAAAAGATTTCTCTATTTTCATGTTAATAATGTATAGTATGTGACTCCTATTTATAGTATACAGAAGACAAAAATAAGAGGAAAATACAAATCTCCTACAATATATGATATCTGCAATAATCAATTAATGTATCCTATCTATAGAAAAAAGAATATCTAATAATAATTCCTAATCAAGACTCCAAGGATATCAAGATTTCTACATTATCCCTCAAGTTGGATCGTAATATTGATCATATCCAACTGGGAGTGAAATCGTCAAATTTCGGTCTATGCAGATGTCTTTGGTAAAGACATCTACAATTTAAGCTTGTAAGGACACAAGTCATGCAAATAGTTCATTCCTCAACCTTTTTTTATAAGGTATCTATCTTCCTCTACATGCTTAGTTCGATCATACTGAATTGGATTAAGAGAACGGTTGATTTTCCAACTATTCTTTATATTTGTCAATTTATACTAAAATTCCTCCATCTTCGGTTTCCTTTTCCACATCCACAGATGTATCGCTCGGTTTATATCCTAGCAAGTCAATTTTCGTTTAGAAGATCAAGGGCAATTTTAGTTGTGATACATTGATGTCTCATTTCGATCTTGCAACTTCCATTACTAGGAAATATCCCATAGGTCCTATCCTTTATTTCAAATTCAGTGGCAAGGCTTTTCTTTAGTCTTTCTATCTCTACTATATTATCATGTGTTAGAACAATATGATCAACATATACGATTAGAATCGTTTTACTACTGTCTTCAAATTTTCAAAGGAATATAGTGTGAGCTGATTATCCTTGATAGTATCATTGACGTTTCAGTATTTTTACAAATCTGTCAAACCATGCTCTCAGTAACTGTTTGAGTTCATATAAAGATTTTCTCATTTTACATACTTAATCTTTTTCATTTACCTTGCGAAAACCTGATGGTGATATTATGAATACTTCTTCTTCCAATTCTCCATTTAGGAATGCATTTTTAATGTCCAATTGTTGAAGTGGTCAATCCAAATTTCGAAATATGATGGAAAGTACATGACTTGTTTGTTTTCTGAGAGAAATTGATAACTCAATATTCGTTATTTCTTATATTTTCTAAGGATTTGGAGCTATCATTGGTTCTGACTCTCTTGGTGCGTCAGATGCGAGATTCTCTATCTTTTTTTTTTTATTTTAGCTTCCTTGAATAAATTAGTATCTCCTTAACATTCTGTTTTCTACACCTCCCTCTAAATTCAAGTTTCCTTCTGTTAATGGCATACTAGAATCAGATGGTGGGATAGGTATAGGAAGAAAGAGACTAACGTTAAAGAACAAATCTTCATGTAAGGTCTCCCCTAGAAGAGAGGTTTTCTCAAAGTGTGGAGTATTTTCGAAGAAAGTGATATCAAGACTTACAAAGATCCTTTTCGTGGAAGGGTCATAGCATTTGTAGCCTTTTTATATAGAAAAATATCCTATCAGGATAGATTTTATGTAGAAGAATATCCTTCTGTGATGAGAGTGAACATGATAAGAATGCGGTGTACCCAAACACTCTTAGGGATAGATTGCAGCTGAGACAGGAAGTTGGAAAATATTTCTGAAATTTTTGGAGAGGTGTTTCAAAGTTTAGAACACGGCTAGACATCCGATTGATTAGATAAACAAATGTAAGGATATTTCCCATAAAACGTTTGAGATATGTTTGTAGTGAATATTAAGGCACCAACAACTTCTAGGATATTTCTATTTTTGAGTTTGGCAATCCCACTTTGTTGGATAGTGTCGACGCATGAGTTTTGATAAATGATTTCATGTTCGGAGAAAGTCTCCATGGTGTTATTATTTTGTGTCATTGTCTGTTTAAAATTTGAATTTGTGTCTCAAATTACGTTTGAATCATGGAATGAAAGTTGTTAATCAATCATGGAATGAATGTTAGATTTATCTTTTAGTAGGTAAACACAACAAAGTCGAGTGTGATCCTCAATAAATGTAACAAACCATTTTTGCATGAGTATAGTTTGGGACTCTTGAGGGGCCTCATACATCACTATAAATCATGTTGAATGGCTTAGATGGTTTGTATTTGGATTTTGGAAATGACGCACGTTGATGTTTTGCAAGCTCACGGATTTCACATTAACATTTACTTGGCTTTTTATTCAAGATAATAGCAAGGAAGGCACATTTCAAGTAATGAAAGTTAGGATTACCCATTCTAAAATACCATAACATAATTTTACTATTTCTAGGGACAGACGTGGAATCACAAATTTTAATTGACACTGTTTACTCACTTTTGCCTCTTCAAATTATAGAGTGCTTCACTTTTCTTAACATCACCAATCGTCTTCCTCGAAATAGGTTTTGAAAAACACAATGAGAAGAAAAGATTTAGCAAAAAAATTGAAAGTTTTTCTTAACTAGCTTATAGACAGTAAATTGCACAAAAAAATCGGAACATGAAGGATCGACTCTAAAGTTATAGAATTCCTTCAACAGAAATAAGAAACCATCTACAATTTTAACATTAAAATTACAAACACATGTTGAATATGAGGAAAATAAGTTGTAGGAGTTTGTTATATAGTCACATGCTCCAGAGTCAATAATCTAGGGTGTTTTAGATTTAGTGCTAGATTTTATGGATCTAAGAAAATTACCTCTATTGGCTAGTGAACTTGAAGGATTATTT
>CAIGRL010160422.1:0-10489 GCA_903798325.1 Fraxinus xanthoxyloides | reverse complement strand
ACTGCAAATTCTAAGTATAATTTTTTTTTTATCAAAAAACTTGTTGGATCAATCAAATTAAGATACTTTTGTGCAATTGGTTCGTTTCCTTGTACTTTTATGTTCAATATTTTATGCATGGATTGCCAATGGATATTCTAGTTCTTTATTAAGAGATAAGAGATCCTACGGGAACTTAAGATGACCTAAGATGGATGTTCGCTTGGTCATCGAAATACTCCCTAAGAGAAGAGTGGTATGAATTGTTATTTTATTGTATATAATTGTGTATGGAAGCTGCACATATCTTATTAAGTATTTTTTAAATATTCACTCTTACAAAGTTTTACAGAACTGCCAGAGGGATCAAAGAGATAAAATATTGTGTTCATTTTTTTTCCACTTTAAATTATTAGTCACTTTTATTTATTCAAAAACAATTATTTAATTCGTGGTTATGTTTTCATATTTAGTTTAAATGTATGGATATTCCAATTATTTTTTTAAAGAATATTATTTTATCGTTCCGCAATGAAATTGAATTTTTGGTAACACTTCAAGATGTATAAAAATTTTGGGGCGTTACAGATGATTTGATGAAACTTGTGATACCAATGACGGGAAGCTTGTTTGAGACCATAGATGGATTTCTTCAACTTGCAGACTATAGACTTTGGATCTACCGATACAAAGATTTCTGGTTGTACCACGCAAATCGTCTCGTCAATGTCTACATTGAGAAACGTAGTCTTGACTCTATCTGATGTAGCTCCATATCAAAATGATCTACCAGTGCCATTTATTGTTCTAAAAGAGTCTTTTGAAGATATCGAAGAGAAAGTCTCTTTGTAGTCTATGCCTTCCTTTTGAGTAAATCCTTGGCGACTAGATGAGTCTTGTATCTCTCAATATTACCCTTTGAATCTCACTTGATTTTAAATATCTATTTACAACCAATGAGTTTCACACCTTCAGGCAACTCGACGAGATCCCAAACGTCATTGTCTTCCGTAGACTTCATCTTATCCTTCATGGCTCAATGCACTTCTAAGAGTTAGAACTGCGCATGGCTTGATAAAAGCTGATCGGGTCATCCTCTGTTAAACCAATACGATCCTCATGTTCTTAGAGAAAAACAATATAATAATCTGCATTTCTTCTCTCCCTAGTGGATCTCCTCAATGACACTTCTTGAAGTTGTTGAGTTTGTTATATAGGTGGTGGTTGAGGAAGAATCTTATTGTTGTCTTGGTCTTGAAAAATGTCAGGGATAGGAGCCTGAACACTGTCATCTAGTTCCGGAATTGTGTCTTGAAAAACAATAGGTATAGAGACATGATCGTCTTCAATAACAGACCATTCTTCAAAGACAACATTACTTATGTCTTCTTCCTCCTGAAACTTAATATCCTCAAGGAATCTCACATTTTCTATTTCAAAAAAAGATCTTGATGTGGGATTGTAAAACTTATATCCTCGAGAGCGTTTAATGTAACCAACGAAATAGCATCTAATCGATTTTTAGTCCAATTTTCTTTCATGTGGCCTATAAGGCCGTGCCTCAACTGGCCAACCCCAAATGTGAAAGTGCCTAATGCTAGGTTTCTTTCATGTCCAAAGCTCATAGGGGGTTTTGGCAACTGCTTTGCTTGGTACCCTGTTAAGGATGTACAATGCGGTCTTCAAAGCTTCTCCCTAAAGTGACTCTGGCAAGGAAGAATGGCTAATCATATTCCTTACTGTATCCTTAGGAGTTTGGTTTCGTCACTCTGCAACACCATTCATGCTAGGTTTGCCCGATATGGTGTATTACAGAACTATTCCACACTCATTGTGAAAAATAGCAAAGGGTCATGGACGTTGTTCTCCTGATCCATCATACTTTTCATAGTATTCACTACCACGGTTAGATCTGACAATCTTTATTTTCTTTCCAAGTTGAAGTTCAACTTCAGCTTTGAAAGACTTGAAAATGTTCAGGGATTGTAACTTCTCGTGTATCAAATATAGGTAACTGAATCTAGAGTAATCTTCTATGAATGTAATGAAGTACTGCTGTCCATTCCAAAAAACCGTAGGAAATAGACCGCAATTATTAGTATATATTAGTTCTAGGACGTCTGTAGTTCTTTCGGCACCTAATTTTCTAATATTTGTTCGTTTCCCCTTGCTGCACTCAACACAAATTTGAAAGTTCGTTAAATCTAGGGGCTCAAGAATTCCATCAAAACAAGCCTCTCTACTTAGATATATGACCTAAGTGCTTGTGCTATAAGGTGGCAGAGTTCTCACTTAAATTCTCGCTTTGTACCACGTGAAATGGTTTGCAGTATTTCAATATAGGAACTAACAACATCAAGCATATACAGATGATCAATCAAATAATCGGAACCCACAAAATTTGAATTTTGATAGAGACTAACTTTATTATTTCCAAATATACAAGAAAATCCTGATTTGTCCAAACTAGAAATAGAAATTAAATTCCGTCTAAAGGACGATGCAATATAAGTCTCAAACAAATCCAAATAAAATCCAGTTTTTAATTGTAATATGAAAGTCCATATAGCCTCCATTACTACTTTATCGACGTTGCCTATAAAGATGAATCTTTCAGTATCATTTGGCAGTCGGCTCCACAGGCAACCTTGCATAGACATACTTATGTGAGTAGTAGCACCAGAATCTACCCACCAAGTATCCTTAGGTACATAAGCCAAATTAACTTCAGAACAAATTAAAGTTAGAAGCATACCATTCTTTACACGCCATGCAGCATACTTGGAACACTCCTTCATGTGTCCCGCTTTCTTGCAGGAGTAGTAGGAAAATTCCTTATCCTGCTTCTTTTGTTTTTCCTTCTTAGAAGGTCCTTTCGCAATATCCTTAACTCTTTTCCTTTTTTTTGTTCTGAGATGTTGACGCCAAGTGAGCACTCTCAGTCTTATCACGATGTTACCTCTCTTCTTCTTGTGCACAGTGAGACATATTATAACTCACTTTGAAATGCCTTAAGTGTGCAGGAAGAGATATCAAAACCAAGTGCACGAGCAAGTCCTCAGACAACTCCAACTTAAGCGACCTGAGTTTTGATGCGAGATGAGACATTTCCATGATGTATTCCCTTATATTTCATTTGCCCTTATACTTCATCGCGACGAGTTTAGCCAAAGGTTACTCACCTCCGATTTTTCGTTCTTAACAAAATATTGCTCAATTTCTTCGAAGAACTTCTTGGTGTTCTCGCTCTCAGTAATAGAGCTCTAAAATGCTTCCGTAATGGAACGTTTTAGGATCATCAAACACATTCGATTAGAGCGATTCCACCTCTCAATGTTAACCCCATTGCGGTTTTCCAGAGTAGAAGTAGGTCGATCTGAACGAAGTACAAAACCCAAATCCATACAACCAAGGACAATCTCCATGGTTTCCTTCCAGACCTTACAGTTGGTCCTGCTCAGCATCGAGATGTTATTGACTTGAGCAGAAACCTTCGTAGCAGTAGTAATAGAAGCTGAATAGAGAACAAAATAAAGAAAAATAAGACATGCACAAATAATTCAAATTGGGGATCCATCTCAAGATACCTGGCACAGCATTAATTCCTAGTCTTTGGACAGAGAAATTAACAGTAAGTAGTACTCTCAATACAATAATCAAATACTGACAATTAGTTCTATCAAATAATAGCCTTTTTTTTGACCGACTGTTGTTCACATGAAAAGTCTTTATAATTGTCACACATTTATTATCGTAGGTGCGTTGTTATTTGGCCAAAATATGTCTTCCTTTGGGTTGAGCATAATTCACATAAATGACTCCACACAAAGAATCTATGTATTTTCAGTCAAACTAATCTACGCAATAGGGGTTACTTTGACAACATGTTGCTTCAATTAATTTAATTAAAAATACTAAACATCCAAAAGAAATAAATAAAACCAAAGTTTGAATTTATTTTAAACTTTAAACATTTTTTCTAAGTCCAAATGGACTTGCCCACAAAATAGGATTATAGGCCACTCAAATCTAAGCAAACGCGACCATCACTTTTGGCCACATCTAGTGCCCACAATTCAACAAACTGAATTTATTAAAAAGAAAATACCGTAATATCTTCCTTTTTTAAAAAATATTCTTCCACAAAATTGAAACTTGATTCAATGGCCAAATACATCAAGACCAACCAACAATCATTATAATATGAATCAAAATCCAATTTAGATATTCTTGAATTTGAATTGATAAGGAAACAATATGACCTCAATTATACTTAAACTTTAAGAAATTTCACAAAATCCAAACATTCTATTTGAGAAAAAATAATCCAAACACCATATGAATAGAATATGCACAAATCCTAATAATTTAACAACGATGACCGCTCTGATGCCACTTGTTATGCAGTATAAATAATATCTAAAATCGAAATCAAGTCTAGATGCGAACATCCTATATTAAAATAACCAAAAGTATATGATCTACATCATGCCAGAATATTAGAATTCACGAATTCGGATTATATACCTGGATCCATTTTGAACGATTGTTAACTGTTACATAATTACTACGATAATCAATCACGTACTGATGAACACGAACGAAGTGGTGTGGTTTGTGATCTTCCTCAACGAAATTGCCTTATTTTCTTAATGTGAAGGGAAACTATATATGATTTAGCGTGTTGGGGATCATAACCAAAGATGTCTTTATATATTGCTCAATTAGAGTTCCTATAATCCCCCAATTATAACAATATTGGTATCTACTCAATTAACTTATCTTTATTAAATAACTAATATAATTGAATTAAATATGTTGCCATTAAAAAAAATCTGGTTTTCCTAACCTTCTAAATATTTAGGAGTGCCATTAAATTAAAAAAAAAACCATTGATTCTTCCAACCTCCTAAATAATTTAGAAAACCGTTGATTTTCCTAACAAGAGTCTCTACTATAAGTTGCCCTATTAATTATTTGATAGAAGTGGAGGGACTAGAGATGCAATTATTTAAAACTTCAATTAAGTTTCATACTAAGAGCTTGCTTGGTCGTGTCTCCTATGCTAACATTGATTGTTAAAAAAAATAAAACATATTAGATGCCCTTTCAAACAAAGTGAGTGAGCAAAATCTCTCTCTCTCTCTCTCTCTCTCTCGTCAGCAACTGAGCAACACTTTAAGCCCCTGTTTGATCCCACTTCTTTGTGATTTTTTAGCATTTTTTCGACTGTTATATATTGTCAAAAGGAAGCAGTCAATTGTTAAATCAAGGAAGCAACCACAATTGTTGAACAAAATGAAGTTGTCATAACTTTTTATATTTGAATTACAAGAATACCCTCTTTAGCTATTCTTCATTTTTTTTTGATGGGGGCATGTTCAATTACTCATTCTGTAAAAAGTTATGAAAGTTGCCTTTTTTTTAACAATTGCGATTGCGTCCCTGATTCAACGATTACGCCTACTTCTTTGTTACATTGTATAACGGCCGAAAATAAACTAAAAATTCACAAAGAAGCATGACTAGACAAGGCCTAAATTTCAACTATGCTACATGTATACTCTCCTTTACATTTTGGTTGATACTCTTCCACATGCACAACTCTCGTTCTCTCTCCTATTTGTTACAAATTTTCCTATTTATTATTTTCTGTCTCCCCAGTTATATGATTAAAGATTAAATTTTGAAATGTAAAAAGAAAAGAAAAGAAAAGAAATTTAAACTTAGATATTCATTCATTAAACATTTATATCACGTAAATTACTAATCTTTCAACCTGCTCACATGAATTGCAATCCATATAGTGCATTGAAAATCCTCTAAAGGGCTCATATTATTCGATTTTTCAGATTTTGGTTGCTATCGAGTCATAATAAAAATTAGGAACTTTATCCAATTTCTTGATCCAAATCGGTATTTCGTGCAATCAGCAATCCATATGATACATTGAAGACGCTCTTAAGGGCTCAAGCTATTTGATTTTTGAAATTTTGGTTACTATTGGGTTATAATAAAATTCCTTGATCCAAGTCGGTATTTAGTGTAATCAATAATTTGCCTATTGTGAATCAACAAATTCTTGATTTTCCGTCGTCTATGCCACTTTCGTTGCATCACTAATCAAGAACTATAAATGAAGTTCGAATACATAAAAATCATATTGCAGATTTATGGCATATCTAATTGGTATCATGGAGCCTTGAAGATAAATGAAGTCAATAGTTTGTTCCCAGTATAAACAATCTTACCAGAGAGTGCATAAACAATGCTTTTACACTGCTAAAATTTTCGCTTTATTCATTTCCCATGAATCGAAAGTGTCACTCGAGCATTGCTCAATTCCTTGTTTCCTGCCCTCTGAATCTATGTGAAGAAGACGAGCACGAAAAGAACAATAAACAAAACTAATAAGAACAAAATCATCATAATTTGACCCTTTGCTCCAGCCTTCTTCATTACCATGGCAACCTTTTTCTGCAGAAACATGCAATTTACAGAACAATGAGAATGCTTGGGAGTAAGGAAAACCACGAATTCTACGCCATTTCCTTAAAAGCAACTTAAACTCAGAATTTTAACAAATGGATCGCAAATAAAGGAAGATAATCACCTGAACAAATTCGAGACGATTTGATGTACTGTCCATCTCTGTACCCAGTTCATCTATAATTTTCTCCTAATATATCATCAAATTCAGATTTAGGAAAAAAAAAAAATCTTAAAGAAAGTTTAGAAGGTTCACAAGTACTGCAATTAAAAGTCTTGGTTAAATTTTACCAGATATATAACAAACAGAAGTGAGTGCATTTATGTATCGATCAATTAAATTTAGAAAACAATTACCTGTGCAAGGAGTTCTTCATGTATTGTAAGGCCAACACCTCCAATTCTTTCTACGCTGGCACTGAGCTCATCCAACTCGTCATCTTGTTGCCTACAAGAAATAATTCGTCAGAATGAGAAATATGAAACACTTGAAGATTGCATGTATCTACTTAATGAAATAGATAAAAGCAATGTGAACAGCACTGATCTAAATAAGATCCAGTGGATTAAGTACGTCTAAAAGTTTGAATAACCCATATTGCACGTCTATTTCTGAAAATATTTCTCTTTGTCATTAGAAAGTCTTTCTCAAACTAAAACAGCTCATACAAATATATGATTGGGATATAATACGTGATAACTTCAAAAGGTAGAAAGAATATTAATAAAAGTGTTCATTACAAGGAAGAGTGCTACTCAGTACGAAGCAAGATGATAGGGCAAATTGTTTCAACCAGCTGCTGTCGGTAGAATCCTCCAATATGAACCAGAAAGGTAACAACTAAGCCTTATTCCCAATATATTTGGAGCTGGCTCCATAAATAATTTTTTTCAGCACTCCATTTGCTTCATGACAACATTTACTGCAAGACTGAAAGCAACTAGGTTCTTAACAGCCACATCATGCCATGTTAGTTTTGGTCTACCCATTTCTCTTCCAACCTGTTCTACTGTGATTGCATCACTCACATGTCTAGCATAAACCCCTATGAAATATTAGTTTTCCTCCAACGATGTTTAGATTCCCAAAAACCAGAATACATCTGGGTCTTAAAGGTTCTAGACAAGTTATTGATATAGAGGTAAGCAATGACAAATCACTAACACTAAGATCCATAACAATGAATCACATAAAATGCAAGGGAGACATTTGCATTGTCTGATTGAGTACAATAACAGAATTAATTTAGCCTAACAACAGTTTCTGGGCTTGCTAATAAGTGCGCAAAAATTAAATAAAACAAAGGGACAGAATAAAAAATAAGGCAGAATAGATGTTCAAACTATACCTCATGAGAAGTAGTTGTCGATCTGATTCTGTCGATATAAAATCATCATTATCTTGTGCATTATACTGGTTGGATATGTCAGATTGATGAGAATTTGGAAGTCTCATCAGCTCACGCCGCATTCCATTAATACCAGAAATGCTTGTGCCGTTCGACTCCTTCCCAGTTATTAATGATTTCTTCACATTTCCCACCTATACATAAAAATAATCCTTTAGGTGATCTGGAACTTGGGGAAGCAAGGAACAAAAACTGCTATCCACACACTGGTTACTTTTGAAAGTTCAAATTATGAGACTCAAGCAACATATAAATCCATAGGCAACATCAATAGAAGGAATCGAGCAAAATCAACAAGCAGTTATAGTAAATATACTTGACTACGAGCATTTCCGGTCCATCTTCTTCGTTTATCAAGCTCCACCTGGGTAATACCATAAAAAGAAGGATCTCTTGCTGCAACAGCAATTGTCTTGTCCAATTCATCCACCTTCCTATCAGGAAAATTACTTCAGTATTGATACAATATATTGTTCTATTGTTTATCAGGAACTTGGAAAGAAGTAAGCACATTTATGAACATCAAGTTTATTCTTCTCCGACATGTAATGCATATAAAGACGCTAGAATACTAGTTACTATTATTGTTGAAAGGGTCGGCATTCTAGCAGTTCTTGTTGTTGACGTGAAGCAGATGTAAGGGAGATTAACCCAATAAGGATACTGATTAAAATAATAACATTTAGGATTCATGAACAATTGGTTGAAGTTGCAAAGGGAGTGCAGAAGTTTCATCACATGCATAAATGTATCAACTAACGTGGAACCTGAATTTATCAGCATACAGCGTGTCAACCATTTTCCAGATATATGATCTTAAAGTGACCAGAAGAAAAATTAGGTGCATCTTACAGGCTCATATGCGAACTCATACCTGCCACTCTATGCTCTCACAACTAGCAAGAAGCTCCTTAGTGATTTGTAGTTGATTCCCACTGTCAGAAGGCATTTGTTTCCATTGGTGAAATGTTGAGAGCAACTTGTCAATCTAATCAAGTAGGTAATGGATGCTTAGATATATTTTTCAACAAATTCAAATGACGTAGCAACTAGAAGCATAGCAGCTAGAAAAACAGTTCCAGGGTACCAAGCTGGCAGAGAAATATCCAAGAATTTCCTTAGGATATGTTTGATAGCAAGACGATAAGAATAGGCAGATGAATACACTGTACTAAAGCCTAAGAGATCAGTTAATTTCTTTCTGCTTTCTCTTTTTGGTTGTATTATACAAATTTTGAGCTAGATAAAGCTCAAGTTGGAAAACTCAATGCAGCATGAAGAAAAAAATAACACTCAAATAAACCAAGCAGCAACCCTCGGAGAAAAAAACAAAAAACTCATAAGGACCGATACAAGAGGTAAAATTTTGTCCTTTGCAGTTTATTAAGCACAACTGGTATTGCTTTAAGGGAGAATTTATCTTTAACTCTATAGTTAAAAAGCTTCAAATATTCTGGAAATCAAGGAATGCACTATATACTCTTCAGATTCAAAACTCACCCAAGTTTTTTCTTCCATTTAGTGCACTGTAAAAATTCTTACTTTATCCATAATTCATATTAACTTAAAATACTGTCATTTTGGTTTTCGGATAATGTTAGTCATTTTAGTCCTTTTATTCCTTCATTCTTGATATAATATAAACCTCCAGATGCACTATAACTAGTAACTACA
This sequence comes from Fraxinus xanthoxyloides, assembly GCA_903798325.1. Taxonomy (NCBI): domain Eukaryota; kingdom Viridiplantae; phylum Streptophyta; class Magnoliopsida; order Lamiales; family Oleaceae; genus Fraxinus; species Fraxinus xanthoxyloides. The sequence goes on along the minus strand of CAIGRL010160422.1, from coordinate 938 downwards.
CCTATAACGTAAATACAAACCAATAAGATCCAATATCACTCCGGGTACCTAAAAGAGTCTCTTATTTTTTTTATCACCTCCAATCCAATCCCCACAAAACATATAACAATTAAAAGCCTCAAAATTCACAGGTGTTCGTGGATTGTAAATTTAAAACCAAACTCTCTTCAACTATCAGAACAAAATCACAAATTCCAGTGATAAATACATCAAAACCGGATTACAAACTCATCGAGGTAGTGAAAAAAATAGATTAACAGAATGAATAGTCAATAGATCCAGGATTCAAATGGAAAATACTTACAGAATCTTGAATTTCCTCTTTAACAATGTAAAAAGGGTCTTTAGCTGAAGACATTTCTATATCCAATTACACAAATACAATCTGTTCACACCTATAATACATCTTGAAACTTCAAGATCTAATATCTGAAAAATAAAAGCACAAAAATACATACAACCAAGCAAAATAAATATACGTATTACATACCTTAGCAAAATGAGATTCAAGAACTCAAGTGTGGGGGGGTTTGGGGTTGTATTTGTGGGGTAAAGAGACTGATTAAATTAGATCATAATTTACATCTGTTGCGGTGAATACGGGTCGGGTTGATGTGGCAGTTAGTCCACCCGAATCAAGTATTGGGTCCAAGTTGATGCCTCTAGCCCGGGAACTAACAAAAAAGTGTGTAATAGAGAGAGTAATGCTAGTCTAAATGTTGATGATACGATTGTTATTAAAATTTAGCTCCTATAAGGATTAGTGATGGTAAAAAAATTCGCCCCGTCCCGTCCCGACCCGACGCTGTCCCTCCTCGAAAGGGTCCCAAAAAAACCCGCACCGACGGGTTGGTGGGGCGGGGCGGGAAGGGGGGTGCCCCTCCCCGAGGTGTCCAGAACCCGCTCAGTGAAGAATAAAAAAAAATAATTAATTAAAA
>CAIGRL010160404.1:0-15654 GCA_903798325.1 Fraxinus xanthoxyloides | reverse complement strand
TTCGCCAGACTACCTTCCACCTTCTCTCGGTCGTTTCGGGACGAAAGACAATTTGATTACAATTTAAAGAAAGCTTGCAACATGAAATTGAAAGACATTGAACATAACTTGATCATTGATTGATAGAAATCTAAAAATTACAATAGATTGAAAGGAAGAAATTACAATGGCGCATACTAGAAAGTTTGAAAATGTTTGAAAGACTGATACGTCCTATAATACCATTCAGAACAAAAACCTAAGTTATGGAAGTAGACATTTAAAGTCTCTAGAATCATGCTAAAATTTTCTAATTTCTAACTATTTTATAATTGAAATAAAATATTTATAATGTGCGGCCGAAGTTGGGAAAACTGCAGTTGTTATAGGGTCACGGGACTTAAGAAAAGCTGCAGTCCATGACACGCAGACTCGACATGATGAGATGTCCGATTTCATCTTGGACCAAGATTGTGTATGTTTATTTAATTTAATTTATTGATTGCTATTTGTATGAATTAGCCTAGTTTAACTAAATTAATAATTTTTAATGTTGTTATTTGTGTAGGAACGCGGTCTAGTTGATTGACGATGACCTTCGCCGATGAGATCTCCTTCTCCTCCATCTAGACACTTCCCTAGTGGACATCCTGCACACTATCAAAGTTAGTATTTCCATGATTTGTCCTTTTAACTAGATTTATGGTGGAGGAGGTGGTAGGGGCGTTACGACGAGACATAAGAGATGAGGTAGGGCGCTATGGCGAGAGATAACAGAGTAGGAAGGTGCACTACGAGAGGAGATATGGGCACTACGATGAGGAATGATTGACGAGATATCAGATTTATGTCATGATATTACAGTACTACGAGGCCATGAAGCAGAACTTCAGGATGAGATCACAGCGCTCCGAGGTAATATCGTGGGCATAGGCGGGGTGATAGATGAGGTGACGGAGAGAGTGATGGAGATCGAGGTCACGCACCATTGTGGACATATGATGACGTATTCGAATAATTTTTTTTATCTGTGGAGCAAGAGGCAGTGGCCGCCGATGGGAAAGAGAGAGTGGTGGAGGAGGAGAGGACGGAGAGTGTAGCGATGCCTAGGACGGACCGATGACTGAGGAGGTGGCGGTGCTCGAGGTGTAGGGGATGGCCTTGATGACGGATTATGTGGTGGTACCCGAGACGAAAGGGTGACTTCAACGACGGAGGAGATGGCAAGCCCCGAGGTGGAGAGGGTGGTGATTCCCGAGGTAGAGGATTTTCCCGGGACCGAGGAGGTGGCCTTAGTGACAAAAGAGATGGCAAGCCCCAAGGAAGATGGGTTTTATGACTTCGAGTGCTGGCTCGCCGACGATGCAAGTGTAATATCACAATCATTATTTATTATGTATACATCATTTTTTGTATATTAAATGAAATAACTCCCTTTATTTTTTTATTGATGTTTTCCTGATGTAACACATCGACATGGCTATGGACTTATTGCGCGATCGAGTTCGATGATATTTGAGATCATTCGACATTCCGATCGAGTCATATTGAGCATCGAGTTCCTACGTGCCGTTATCATTGAGTATCAGTCGCTCCAACTTATTGGTAACAAGTACATGGTGCCCGAATATATGAGTGTCGGAGAAAGTTATGGGAGGGTTGTACGCATATATATATTCCAGCGATCGCGAGTTATCACTATTTTACCCTAGAGATCGTCTTTGCTAATTCCATTATATATTTGTATGACTCCGATCATTCATGTCTGACAAGAGATCAGCTCGAGCTTCACCCGGAGTTGATGACTGTGATTGTTCCTTTGATGTCTAGACGAGCAGGGTGATTGTGCATGACAGACTAGCCACCGTATGAGACACGACGACGACGATATCGTCGAAATCGTAAGTACTTACAATTTTCTTAATTTGAAAATTTAGTTTTTCTCTACAAAGTACTGACCAAACTAACACATTATTATTTATTTGCAGGGGTGATTGTGGCATATTTACAATAAAATATATTGTATTTTTAAGTATAGCACATAAAGTTGATGGAATCAACTAATCCTAGATACAAAATTGGATGAATAAGTTAGTGTGTGATTTATATGAATTCAACTGTGATTCGTAAATATTGTTTATTTATTTGTCAAATAATTCTAAATATTGTAAACAAATTATAAATATTGAAATTTAATTATTTATTTATTTATCAAATAATTATAACAAATTGTACATATTTTATTTGTGAAATATTGAAAACAATTTTTTTCAATTATAAGCGAAAACATTACACATCGGTCTAATTGTCATCGAGAGGAATTTGACTTGTACAAAATTTGCGAGTATGCCATGTTACTCTGCATCTACGTGATCGAGAAAACTCTCTGGTATATGGTATTCTAGATGTAAGTGGATGTCCGACCACGCGGTTTAAATTCAGATGACAACAAATTATTAAGTGGGAGAATATGGTCGGGAAACTCTCACACGACTTCATTCGACATAGGAAATATAGTCGATGCTCTCCAATAATCAGCCGTGTAATAAGGAAAACATAGGTTCTTGCTGCGAAACCACTAAACAAATCATCGCGACTGAATGCTCACATGGAAAACTCTCCAACTGAAATCGACTACAAGTGCAACTGTTATCAGTCGAGTCCACCATGCTGATTAATAAATAGGTAGTTAAAATAGTCTCGATACATCTTTGCCAAGTTGTGAGTTATTTTCGTTTTTAGTATAAGGGGTTATTAATGTGAGACTTGCATAACTAAATATTAATTTAGTGATAAAATACGCTCGAAATAATGATTATTATGTTACTGTGCGTATATAATTTTAACTGATTGTAGTATTGTTTTAATATGAAGTATATGCATATCTTTGGTTTTTTTATAAGGAATTTATAATGTAAAAATTAGCGTCTCTCACAAAATATGTGAGTAATAAATTGTAATAGCCCGAATTGGTAGTGTTCGCACGCTTTCCTCGCACATTAGGCCCTTGTTTGGTTAAGATTAAAATAAGAATTTTAGAGGGTGTTTGGTGTAGATTAAAATAAGATTTTAAGTGGATTGTGATAGAAATTTTTGAAATGTGTGGTTGAAAAGATGTGGAACCACGAAAGTATAGTTGATATTGATTGTTTGACTTTGACTTAGATTAAAATATGATTATAATAAATTTTGATAAAAGTTGATAGAATGTATGATTGAAAAATTATAAAATTAACAGTTGATTGACTTAAAAATCTTGATTTTAATAATTACAAAAAAACCTGGAGCTAGACTTCACTTGCCTTAGAAAAGGCATTATCGTAACCAAACACTTCACATCCATCCCGCATAAATCAATAACAGACAGCAGAATCTCCTCACAAACCCTAGAAAAATGTCGGGCGGGTTTTTCCGGGTAAGAATCTTCCTTTTAATTTGTTCGAAAATTCATTATTTAAACCTCCTTGTCTGAATTGGATTGCTATTTTTTTTTCCTTCTTTCTATTTCTAAATTAAGAACTGTGCGGGATTCACGAATTTAGAACTTCCTGTTGAAGTGTTTAGTTGTTAGAATATGATTATTACCGTTTTAATATCAATTAGGGCACAACGGCCGATCAGGATACTCGGTTCTCGAACAAGAAAGCCAAACTGCTCAAATCTCAGAAGTTCGCTTCTGAATTGGAACACCTGGTTTGTCTTTTTATTTTTTCCATTTATGCCATCTGTTGCGTGATTATTATTTATGATTATGATTACATTATTTATTTATTTATGTTTTTATTTTTTTATTTAATTTTTGTATGAAAATGTACTTAGGTGGACGTGAAGAAAGTTTAAGATGGATATCATGGGTTGAAGGGGTTACCACACTGATTTTTCTCTTTTCTTCTGAATTTTTGAATTTATGGGGGGGAACATATATTGAATAATGTTGAATGTTTTTTTGAATGTGGAAATGTGTATTTTTTAGGTGGACATGGCAAAAGTGAAGATGGATGTTATGAAGCCATGGATTGCAAAGCGTGTGACTGAGCTTATTGGATTTGAAGACGAAGTTCTTATTAATTTTATATACGGTCTACTGGAGGGAAAGGTATCTTAAAACAATGACTTGTATTGTTTAGTTGTGATTTCATCAATTAGCTGATTTTTATTGTTAGATGATTGATTGAGCAAAAATGTAAATTGCTGACCTTTGAGTCTCACTGTTTTCCAATGCAGATTCATCTTTTACTTCTTAAGATTAAGCCTTCATTTGGCTAGCAATTTAAAAAGTCAAACATTAATTTCAGACCTTCCTAACTACTATTTATTATCATCCACATATTTCTTGAGACCCACTTCTAATCCTCTTACCATTCCTATTTATAAACCATTTGCGAATTTGGCAGATAGAGGCTAAAAGTTTAGATATATGCTGAACAACCTTTGATTGGGTGCAGGAGGTTAATGGGAAGGAGGTTCAAATTTCACTTACTGGATTCATGGAGAGAAATACTGGGAAGTTTATGAAAGAGCTTTGGTCTCTACTTCTGAGTGCACAGAAAAATGTGAGTGGTGTTCCACAGCAGTTTCTGGATGCTAAAGAGGAGGAAACTAAGAAAAAGAAGGTCTGCTCATGCTCCCATAAGTTATTGGATCTTCTATTTATATCTGTGGCGTGTCTTTGTCTAATGATGTGTCATGGGTTGTTACAGGCAGAGACTGATCGTATCACAAATGAAATTCAAAGGAAGAAAGACGACGAGAATCAGGAACTAGAGCTAGAGAAAGATAAAATGGTATTTGGAAAACATTTTTATACAAAAGATAGATTATATAGAACTCAAATTTTGCTCCTTACCTTTTCTGTTTCATTGCGTTCAGCTTGGTAAGCATTTACTTTGGTCATATACTTTACTTAAAACTGCTGTAGGATGGTGATGGTGACATCTCCAGATACAAGAATGGTGGTCCAGAGCTAAATTTGAAACATGATTCTAGGTCTTCCAGCCCCCAATCGGCAGATGAGAAAGCACGTCGTGAGAGAAATGGCCGGAGAGGACGAAGCAGGTAGGAAGTAACTGTATTTGCTAATAATCAAATTGTGAGGGTACTCAATTGGCAGGGGTTTGATTACACTTTTTTTGGAGTGGCTGAAACTCACTTATTGATTTGCTAGTACTCCAATTTTCTATTGCTATATTTGTTGCTCTTAGGCTTTGTATATATCGTGGGAAAATATTATACGGGGAAGTAATTCCTAAGATAAATGAGTTAATGGAAAGAAGGATAACACAAGTGAGGTGTCGTAAATGTCTTGGAGCTCATCAAAAGTGATTATGAAGTTGGACAGTTCTGGGTTAAATTGTTTATGGCAGATAGATGGCTTTGTACCTAAATATTAGAACTAGAAGGAAAGAGTATGAACACGGAACTTTCTAGAGGAGGATGAGAGAGCTTTGCCCATTCGAGGGTAGGTCAGAATCATACAATAATTCAAACTCATGCATCAATTCTACTGACTTGAAGATATTTTCCTACATCCTCAAGGATTTGGACTGCAAACAGTAACTTATAGTCTGGAATCTTTGATTACAAGAAATTATTTGGGACTAACTAGGAATCTGGGAGTCTTTATTGATAGCAACTTCTATATATTATTCTAGACCAATAGAACTTGTGCAACGTAAAAACCTACTAAAAATGAAATTGGAGTACGAATAGTGCTCATGTCCACCAATTATCTGGTATACCAGAATATCCTTCTGCGTTTGATTGCTAGTACAAAGGGACTGATGTTGGCTTAGTTATAGCCTTGTAGGTTTCCAAAACCTCGACTTTTCCTTGAAATAATTGTTGCTGTATTGAATGCTTCTGTGCACTACGTGCTAGATAACTATGTTGAAAAGTGTGATAAATCACCTTATCGAGAAAAACATTCGTGTGCTTTTGTGGCTTTTTGGGGGCTTTCACCACCATAAGACATTTGTTTTTTTCCTGAAGTTGTGGAAGCATTGATAAGTAGTCTCAAGTGATTATTTGTTGCATAAACTAATTTCGATTTATTTATCTATTCTTTTACCAGTTTTTTTCTTTGTTCTTTAATGAAGTTTGTTTATTATTAGCATTACGTATAACATTGACAATTCAGTAATAAGATTAGGGGAGTGTTTAGATTTTAGATATTATATGTTGAACCACTGTGTAAAAGCTGACAAATAGTATATTTAGTTTTCAAAATTCTTCCTCACGTAACTGACTAAATTAATTTTTGTTCAAAGGCATAACATGCACACAATTTTGGTAAATGCATGGGGGCAAACTTGATCCCATGAGCATTGCCTGCTGTAATACCATTTAGAACTCTTTTTTTTTTTTCTAAAAGCTTAAGCCATTATAAGGGGATTCATCTATTAAAATTTAGTTTTCAACATTATGGGATAAATATAGCCCTTGTTTGGGCTACATTTTAATGATAATTTGGGGGAAAATGAGTTTTGAAATAGTGATTTTTTTGGAAAATGTATGGTTAAAAAATAAGGAAACATTTTTAATTTACATGTCATATTATTTTATAGGAGAATGTGGGGTTGAAAATTAGTTTATGAAAAATGGAGGCCAAACATAGGCGTAGTAGTGTCTTCGAAAAAAGAATGTCAATTGTTTTGTACTTCCCTACATATAGAAGTCCATGCAATGGTACCTTTCAAAAAAAAAAAAAAAGAAGTCCATGCAATGGCATATTAGGTGCTATACAGAAGGTGCCATTTAGATAGTCCCTATTAAGTTTGGATAAAGTTTAGATTTTTAGTATTTTTTTGTAACAGTTGGTAAGATGTGGTTAAAAAGTTTATAAAAGTGGTAAGTCCCATGAAATGTGGGGGTTAAAAATGAGTTTGAAGATACAGGGCTTAAATTTCTATTTACTTGGACCTAGCTAATGAATGAATCATTGCAATATGCACGTTACACCATCTACTCTCATTAGAGCTTGGAGTATCATCTGATTGATATTGACATTGGCCAAAAAAAATTAGTGCTGGTTACACTTGTAAGTAACCCTAGGAAGCTTTGGATAGACAAATGTTAATTGCAGAACATTTTAATATCCTGACTGGATGATTTAGATATTTATTTGTTTCATTTGCACAGGGTTTCACAATCTCCAGATTCAGCTGACCGCTCTCCATCTCCAACGTAAGTATTGTGATCATGATAACCTGTGGTGTTCTCTGGTACTTAATTTGCTCTTGTTAAAAGGTATTGAGTTTTAAGCTTGTTGTTCCTGTAGCACAAGGATGCCTTCGAGGCCAATTAGCAAGTCCTTTTTCAATTCTAGAAGTTATTCAGAGTACGTTTCCATTTCATGTCAGAAATAGTGCTTGTAATTTTATTAAATTTTGTTACTTTCCATTTTAGTGAAAGACGGAGGTCAAGAAATATATTTGGATCACCTCCTCCAAGAGGGCGGTCCATTTCCTTGGAGAGGCCCCATCGATCTTCACCAAGGCAGTCTGGGACACCTAGTAGGAGGCTTTCACCCCACCACTCTCCTCCACCAAGGTATATGTCAACCCGCTCTGGGCGAAGGCCTACATCACGTTCAAGGCGCAGGTCCCCTTCTCCTGCACGATATAGAGTTCGTTCCCCTCTGCGTCGCAGATCACGATCTCCTTTGCGTCGCAGATCACGATCTCCTTTGCGTCGCAGATTTCGATCTCCTTTTTATCGTAGATCAAGATCTCCTTTGCGACGTAGATCACGATCTCCCATGTGGCGTAGGTCAAGGACACCGATACGAAGATCACCAGTGCAATACAGGTCCCGATCCCCTGTGCGACGCAGATCACCATCGCCTGTGCGACGAAGAACACCATCTCCTTTGCGACAAAAATCACCCTCTCCACTGCATCCTAGATCATCCTATCCCCCACGTCGTAGATCACCATCTCCTGTAAGAAGGGGTCACCGAAGATCACCTTCAACTCCGCGGCGTCAGTCCATATGCCCAATTCAACGCAGGTTCCCGGTGCCTCGAAGAAGATCTATAACCCCTGTCAAACAAAGGTCTCCTTCAGTGCAAGAATGTAGTTCCGCCTCACCTAGTTCCCTTTCGCCAGTCAGGATGCGATCACTGAAAAGCCAGAAATCACCTCTACCATCTCCTAGGGAAGCAATCAGGTACTTTTGCATGTTAGCTGCTAAGAAATTTTATGATATTTTTTTGTTCACGCATATTGTTTGTGTGTTTATGTTACAGTTGCATTTAGATGCTTGAGTGCACTTCTGCGTTTGATGGTATTGAAGGAATGTATATCTTATTTAGATTGAGATGCCTAGGTATACAAAAAAACAAAGCAATAGAGATGACACCCTTTTTAGCAACTGTGATATGTTGCCACAGTGTAGTTCATGAAAAAGGGAAGGAGAAGATATTATCTACATAAAAGAACGCTAAAGAGTCAACACAATGAAATTACGTGCTAAGACTGTTGGCATACTTCTACTTAACACCCAAACACATTCAATATAAATTATATCTCAACCAATCTGCTTTTAGAAGTGCTTGCGCCTTCTTTGGTGAAACAAAGAGCAACTTGCTTAAAATACAGACATGCAAACAAGAAGGTGACATAATTTGTTTATTTCAGTATTTTAACTTTACACCGTCAACACAATTCTTATCTGAAGATAATTAGTCCATCTAATTGTAACAGAACTTGCCCTATGGCTTGTAGCTTTAGCTAGAGGGTGGAAATATAAGTTAATTTTCTGTCAGCTGTTCAGAAGGGATCATTGTCTAGGTTGAAATGGATCGTTTATTTTGCTGTTTTGTTTTCAAAGGACAGGGAAACATGGAATATCATGATGTTATGGCAGAAAAATGAAAATATTTGAGGGTGGGATTTTGGTATTAGTCAGCACTAGGAAAATTGTGCTATTTGTTTCGTGAGTTTATCCGCACAATTTGCAGTATTTCCATTCTCCTTTCTTTTCCCTCTTGTTTTATCTTTTCATTTTTCTTTTGCTCTCTTGGAAGAGCTGGGCATTTGAATTATAGAAACTGGGTTAGTGAGCCAAGATCTCTATTAAATATCTGGTGAATGTTGTACAAGTTTGTGTTAGATGACTATATGTAGTTTTAATTTATTGCAATATTTCCATTTCCAAAATGGATTCCCATCTGGCAAACACTTCCCTAGTTACAGTACGTAATAATTTTGATGCATCAAATACCTGCTGCTTGGCAATGTGCTATAAAGGTCTAATTGATCTTTGATCACCCTAATCCAAACTGTGGACTGTAGGCCTCTTGTTTCTTTGAGGTCACCGCAGAGGGATATGCTGGATCGAGGTGACAAACATGGAAGAGTGCTAGATTCGTCTCCTTTGCACAAATCCCCATCTGTTTCAGAAGTGTCTGGGGAAAGAAGTCATAATGAACAGCGAAGGTTCAAATCTCAATCTATATCTACCTTTTGGTATTTTTATTGCATTTTCTTGACATGTTAGTCACATATTATATCTGGATAGGTCAAGTAGTCCTTACCGAAGAAGGGAAAGAATTATTCTTCCTGAGAGTCCAAACCCTATATCAAAAGGAACAGGGTCTAAACCTCACCCTGATAGTTCTGGGACAAGTGCTGATGACAGGTAAACCTTGTATGCCAGGGTTTGTTTGAAAAGTCCATCGTTCATGAATGTGGTATCTTTTACCCTGTAAATTTCTGAGCTGTGCATGGTTTTTACTTAGGGAGATTGGAGAGCATACATATAGATCTTCTGAAAATTCTCCATCACATGATCGACGTTCGCTTGGCTTTGCTGATCATGTGAAGTCAAGAAAGCCTCTTCTGACAAACAGGTATGCTGTTGCTGCGGTATGTTCTGTCTTGGTAGTCAATAATTTGTGTGAAACCAGTCTAATTTTTTCTATCATGCTTTTATTTGAATAACCAGTGAAAAGTTACCTGAAAGGGTGGATCGCATTATAAATCGTGAGCAACAAGAGTCATTAGCGATTCATAAAGGCACTGTTTTAAGAGAGGAAGGAAAGGAATCACATGTTGATGATGATTACAGAGCTGCTGATGAGAACAGATCTCTGTTGGACGATACCAAGGGCAGTGATCGATATCCAGAACTAAAAGTCTTGCCTAAGGTTTCTGGGGCAGACGAGCTGAATGCTCAAAGTGGTTCCATGGGACTCGACTCTGAGGAAACTGATAAACATAAAGCTAAAGTTAAAGAAAAGAGAAAGCACAAGAGGTCGGAGAGAAAAGAGAAGGAATCGGATGGTTATTCTACCTATGATTCTTATGATGAGAGGAAGGAGGCTAAGAGGAGGAAAAAAGAGGAAAAGAGATTGAAAAAAGAGGAGAGGCATCGTTTGCGGGAGGAACGGCACCGCAGAAGGAAGGAAAAGCATGCAGAGAAGCTAAAATTGAAGTCGCTTGACACTGGTAGTCCATCTTTAAATATTAAAAGAGATCATGATCGCCATGCTTCTGATGACGAAGGTTATAGAAGGCAGGAATCGCACACAAGTGACATGGAGGAAGCAGAATCCGAGCAGAAAAAGCTTGAGATAGAGTTGAGGGAAAAGGCTCTTGAGTCGCTTCGAGCAAAAAAGGGCGCTCGCAATTAACTTTTTTGCTGCTCTTGAATATTTTGCTTTTATTTTTCTGTTATGATCTTGTTATGAGTTCATGCTTATGTCGTAGACCTATTCTATTTCTGTTTCGGATGAATGTATTCTTGGTAGCTATTTAATGTAATCTGTCTTTACTGCTGGCAGCTGAAATGGAAAAATGAGGATTTCCTGAGCTAGTGTCTTGAGTGCAACTTTATGCTGATTTTCCTGCTAAGTTTTCTGGTAATATTTGTTTTCCCTTTGCTGAGAACATGTTTATGTTCGTTTTAGATGACATACGTGAATCATCTTGTTGCTTTGCTGGTGTTTGCCATCTTTGACCATGTCGTGTCTCCAATACTTTTATTTTGGTATTTTGTCTGCTCTGAGTTACAATTTCAATTAAGCTTGCAGGTAGAGAGTAATCAGGTTCCTACCGAGTTGACTAACCTAAACTTCTATTCTTTGGAATGATTATATACATCCTGAAGGTCTTGACAGTTGTTTTTCCAAAATAACTTTGTTACTAAAATGACTTTCTGGTTAATGATAGATGAGAATAATTGTCAGCTTGATGACTTCGTTGAGCAGATCTTCTGAAACGCCATATTTTGGACCTCCGTACAGGTGAAGTATTTTACTCTAAGTCGGCTTCTCTTAAATAATAGTTTACTAGGTTAAGATTTTGTTTGTGAGTTTTGTCGAAGTTCTAATTTCTGCCTCTGTATGGTTTGCAGCCTCAGAGTTTTTCTCAAGAGTTTTATTTTCTAATTATATGACACCTTAGGTTGCTGTTACGATGTTGATTGCAGCTGGTAAATCACTACTGATGTGTAATTGTGGTGTAATTTTGTAGGTTCAACACTTTGTTATGGTTTACTTGTTCGGTGAGGTCATTAACTGTTTGATTTTCTTTATTCATATTTTGCTAACTATTAGTTTTGTTCAATTATTATTGTTATTGTTACAATTATTATTTTTGGTGGGCATGGGGGCGGGCGTGGATTCTTATGCTTCACGTCATCCATATTTGTTTGCTGTATAATGTGGCCTGCAATGTTGACACATGAATTTCATATGACGAGTAAAGTTAATTATTGATATACTGGTTATATCTTTGCAAAATATGCTTTAACATTTATTCTCATTCCTATTCCTTTTCCTAGAAAGGTTATTGGGTAAGTGGAGAAATAATTACAGATTAGGATTCAGTTTTAGTTATAAGTCCCGACTGTTGAGGCATTTGACATATTAGCCATTACCTTGTAAAATTTGAAGGAGAGTTTTTTATTATTATTATTATTATTATTCTTATGGCATCATATTACTCTTTTCTTTGCCCTCATAAATTACTAACTTTGCAGCTCAATCTAGGTTTTTCTCCCAAGTGTCATCCATTTTTGAAATAAACGTACATCTGCTATAGGGATCTAGAGATACCTGGTTTTAGAAAATGATCTCAGAGCTTAAAACAGGCATATATTGCACAAAATTTTATAGAAGAAATGTCTACATGCAAAAATTTTAGACAGTGAAAAAATGTGATGCAGCTGGTACATGCTTGATCTCCGTCCATGCAGTGCATTATGTCAGTGTATTGATGCACCTGGTTCCAAGCATGAATAAAAAAGAGTTGAATCAGGTAGTTCGGCAGTCAATCAGCATAAAATTGTAAATTCAGTCATGACTAGGATCAGTGGAGTCGACTTCCCAAGTATGGATATCTTATCATGTTTAAGTGTGAGACGGCAATTGTAAATGGTTGGGTTAGAAAACTGCATCTTGTTTGGCATTGAGTTGAAAGGTTGAGTTTTTTTCACAATCATATAGCTGTCCTAAAAATGATGAAATGAAGGCTTGAAAAAATGTGGATTGCTATTTGAGTTGAAAGGTAGTGTTGACTTCGGAGAGATTCGTTGATACACCATTCATGAACTCTGCAACCAATAATAAGATCATGTTTGCTTTGAAGTGCGAAATGTCGAACATGAGCATGTTCAGTTGTGCTTAAAATTAACTGGGCACTTTTTTTAAGTTACTTATTTTGCCAAACATGGTTTTCAAAATTTTGTATTTTTAACTAAACAAACTTGCTTCTCTAAAAAGTCAGTCTTAGCTTAATAGAAATTAAACTTTCTTTCGAGTTACTTATTTTTCCAAACATGGTTTTTGAAGTTAGTATTTTTAACTAAAGAAACTTGCCTTCTAAAAAGTCAGTATTGGCTTACTTTATAGAAAACTTTTAAGCACAATCAAACATGTTGTACGTGTTATGTTGAACATGGGCATGGCATGCTAACCCTAGTTGAGCATAGATGTAAGGAAAATGGTTCTTAATTATTTTATTTTCAGTATTTTTCATATTTAACTTTGATTTGAGAATGCCAGCATACGTATGTGAATAGCTCTGTTAGACATCCAAGGAAGTAACAGTAGTGTTATCTAGTAGTAGATCATTCGAGGTTGATTTAGTTAGTTCTCATTTTATCTAGCTACCTTCCAAGTTATACATATAAATGTTATTCTTATTATCCTATAAGATGCTGCCTTTATTAGTGTCTTTGCATCATCCTCCCCGTTGAAGTCAATGTGTGCTCTATATTTTATCCTTGGGACCATGCTACACGTACAACATTGGTTGACAACATTCTGCTTGGCATCATCGTATCCATCCATTTTAAAAAACTGTTTTTTACATCACATTGTAGAATTTTGACAACACATGGTTGTCAATCAATGTTGTACACTTAGATTTATTCTTATCCTTGACATATCCTTGTTTTCCTTGTGAGAGTATTGTCTTGAAAAATCATAGGAGCCTCACTTCATCGGTATTCGGACAAGTTAGTTTGATTTTCTCATATACGTGGGTGGTTCTCTCAATTACCTTGTATTAATCTCCTCAGAGGCTGTTTGATATTCAAAAATTTCTTGATTTGGCCCAATAGTTGGATAAACATGATATAAATCATTTAGGCTTGCTATACAGTTAAAGATTTGGTTAAACTTGTGCCATTATATTTTTATTTATAAAAGGAGTATAAAAACTTGTGTATATTTCAAATGAATGTTCAGGGTTTTTCTGTCTAATTTTAAGTTTTGTTCTTAATAAATTTAGAGTTGTCTTTTGCATATTTTTTGCCACCAAAGAGCTCAATAAAATGTGCATGACCACTAATTAGTATCGTAGCGGCACTTTATGTTTGGTGGTAAAGAAAAAGTAATGTTAAATATTTTATTCACTTTTCTATATTAATAAAAAATGTGCTGAATAATTTTTGCTACTGATAAAGCTTGTCTCAGAAATTTTCAAGCCTGCTTACTGCCAGTGTTTTAAATGGCTGAAACTGATTCAAAACAGCTTTTAAATACGTAAACCTGCTGAATATAGGTTTTCTGTGTTTGGAGTGGATGCAGAAGCAAATTTTTTACTTTCCCGTCTTGAATGCTGCAACGAGCAACCTAAAACCTCCCCTCATTGTGCTAATTATTAATGAAAGTCTGTTTGTTTTGGGAGATGCTCCTCCTGTAGTGCCCTATTGATGTGTGCTTGATAGAGGATTGCATGGCTACGTTCGGAAGTGTGTGTGTTAGTATATTTCCACGTCGTATGTGATGTCAAAGACTTCATTTCTCCGAAACTGCCCCAATTCCTTCCAAGCATGTGAATTTGGGGTGTCCTTGCTCAAAAAGTTCAAGTACCTGGCCCACTTTATTTTGGAGCACTTCTTTGGAATCCCCCAATTCAAGTTGGGAATACCCGTTCATTTTAAGTCAAGTATGTTCTTGGGAAAATGGTTCAAAAGAGGCCAGCATAGCATTGCATTATTTAATAGAATGGAAGAATTTATTTAAGTTGACAAGGTATACGAGGGATTCCATGGAAAATGATTCGAACACTACAAGAAGAATTATCAAAACATTCGAGAAATTTTTTAAATGCTCCGTCTCTGGGAGTGTAAATTAGCGCATCAGCTACTATACAATGAACACAAGTATTATATTTTTGGATTTTAATTAAATAGTGAGTTTCAATTGTTTAATACACATGGGTTAAATGGTGATAGAGAGTACAGACTATTTCCTGAAGATGAAAGGTAATAGTACATCAAGTTGTGAGAAACCTCTGAAAGAGGTGCCAATTTTTAAGAGAATAGAAAAGGCCTTTCAAATATAGTTCCAAAGATATGTTTGTTTCTATTTGTACGTAGATTAAGTAAATATAATTAACATAGTTACAAATATAAATTTTTACTTGTATTTTTCCTAATATACCTACATTAAATTACGGTTTACATGAGTCGTTCATATTAGTTGATAGTAAAACACATTAAATATTAGGACTTAATATGAATGACACTTGTACCCCTAGTCTAGATATTATTATCATATGTATTCATATTGTTGCCCTATAAATATAGGGTTTTGTTTCTTATTATAATATACACAAGTTTATTGATTTTTATTCTCTCCTTTTTTTTTTTCTTTTTTTTATCAGCACGAAAGTTTAATTTTTTAAAGTTTAGAAAAGAACTTGTACGATTTGTTTATTGAAGAATTGATACAGAATTTGGGCATAAAGAATTTATACGGAACTAACACGCGTATTTTCTTCAACTATCAACACGAAGGCTTAATTTTTCAAAGCACAAAAGCTTAATTTTTTAAAGGTTAGTGAAGGTAGTAATTTTTTTTTAAAACATAATCATCTCTTACATGTACCGAAATTAATTTGGTGACATATGAATTTTTTTTTTCAATACGAATTACACATAATTTATGTGTGTTTAAATTTTCTTACCATTATTGCTACAACCAATAAATGTAGAAACATGTAGTAGATTATTACTTTTAGTTTTAAATCACATGATTAATTCACATTAATTATTGTATGTATTATGTAGCGACCGAGAATTTTTAAATAATATAAAATTAATTTTCTTGAAAATCGTATCGCTAAACTTTAACTCCGATTTTAAAATGAAGACGTGTTCGTCTAGCGGTTACAAAACGAATTTAAGTCTATTTAAGTGGAGACCAACCTCGATGAATATTTT